>PVJX010004036.1:7443-99782 GCA_004027295.1 Dolichotis patagonum
GGTTGGGAGGGGAGTTGGGAGTGGGAGGCGGGGTCGGGGGAGGAGGAGAGAAGAGGGCGGGGCGAGGAGGGGAGGGAGCCGTTGGCGCAGGCGCAGTGGCGGGGAGCCGCTTCCGGTCTCCACATTCCCACCGGGCTGGCCTGCGCTCCACGCATGTGCTTTCATTTTCTCAGTGTTTAAACTTGGTTCCCTCCCCATCTCCCATGAAAGACAGAAGATGGATTTCATCTGCGTCCTGGACCAGGGCAAGGCGCACTCGGTGACTGGGGACACCAGGGCAATGCAAAGTGTGCACAGTTGCCTGAGTGGTCTCTGGAGAAAAATAAAACAATATTACATGTTTTAATTAGGAATCCGACAGAAACTTCCAGCATTCTTTTACTCCTTAAAGCGAGTTTTACCAATGATATGTGAGACCCGTAAATTAAATGGTTTCTCAGCTCCAGTACTTTTACCCCTTTGATTCATTTCCTTTTTTGTTTGTTTTTTGTTTTTGACTGATGAGCAATGGAGTCCTGAGATGGCTGATACGTCTCCCTGCACTTAAGAATGTGGAAGTTTGGAAGTGGCAGGAATTCCATTTTCTCCACGTGTCTACTGTACGTAACCCCCCCCCCCCATCATCTCCCTAAATTCATCTCCCTAAATTCTAGGTGTGGGCAGCGTGTGCACCTGTATCTACATCGGTGGCTCTGCATCTGTCTGTACATGTTGCATAGCGTTCCTCAAATTCCCTCTTTAAACCGGGTGTCTGAGAGCAGAAAGAGGAAGGAGGGAAGAGAAAGGCATCAGGCTGGCGCCTCCGCGGCTGCCCCTCACACACAGCCTGTTGCTCCTGGGCATCATGGCGCTCCAAACAGACTGTCCAGCCATGTTCCCTCACCGTCACAGTTGCATTTGTATTCTAAAAATTTTAACTATAAAACGAAAGAGATTTAGCGTGCTGGGGACTTTGTCTTTTGAGTGAGGGGAGGGCGATTAGAACTTTGTTCAGTTTATGGGGTATGGAGATTAACCTTCCTGCTCCAAGGGATGTGCCCATAGGGAAAGAGTGCTGGTCCCACTATGCCTGTAAAACCCACTTTCTCCAGGGATCCTAGCAGGTGGCTTGATGACCCTAGAGTCACTTAGCAGGAGGCTTGTCCTGTGGTTTCTCCTTGAATATTTTTCCACAGCATTGGGTGATAGACGAAGCAACTTTCTGCAGGGAGGAGGAGGTGTTATAAATTGGGTGGTGGCCAGAGTTGTTCTAGAAGATCTTTTACATTTTCTTTAGAGACACTGTGATGATATTTTTAATATGGGACTTTAATAGTACTCTCGATATTCTTGGGATCAGTGTTGAAGTCTGGTGAAAACACATTTTTACTTGAATATACGGTTTCAGTTAGTGAAATAACTTTAAATTGCTTATAGAGATTTCTAATATTGATGTAGGAGAAATAAATGCTAGATGTCAACCTTCAGATGTCAAATATATCAAGTTCATGTTCCCCCAAATTGAAAAATGAATTCTAAAAAACAATGGATGTTAAGAGCAGGAAAACTTTATTGAGAGAGAGAGAGAGAGAGAGAGAGAGAGAGAGAGAGAGCTCCTGAGAGACAGGAGGAGACCAGCGAGTGTGTGGCCAACAAACCCACTTCTCAAAGGAAGTTTTATAGAGCAAAATCACAAGATGGTACGACATGAGTCAAAACTTGATCAACCAATAAGATTACAAGGATAGCTGCTTAGGTAATATTGATCCTTTGGGGAAGCAGGTCACATACCAAGTGAACATGGAAAGAATAAAGACTTTTTTTAGGAAGGATTGGATCAGGAGTGCCCTGGTCCCCCACTCAAATGACTGATAGCTATCTAGATTTTATTGGACCAGGTGATACCAATTATAGTACATTACTTATCCTTGGGGAGGCATGTAGGTCTGGTCATTCTGTCTCTGTCTTGAGGTCTGGCCTTCAACAGATGAGCCCCCACCAGCCATAGTTGTAATGTATTCTCATCCGTTGAGGTCCTAACCCTGTCCCACTGCCTGTAATATTTCTACCTAACTCAGCTGTCTGTAATAATATGAATTTTCTCTTATGTGACAAAAATACAAAGGAATAAAAATTCCAGCATACACCTTTGTATTTGCACATAAATTCTATTTATTTCACATCCAATATGTTTTCAAGTGTACTACGTGTTATGTAAAGCAGATGCAATATAAAAATATTTGATAAGGAAAAACCTAGGGATTTAGAAAAGTGTTCTTTTAATATATTTTGAGTCATCTAAAAGGCTGTATACCCAGAGCAAAATGACACCAGATTTGAAAGCCAGTCCCTCATGGAACTGCTAGGTAAACTAGGTTTCCCAATCTGCATGCTTTCTATAACTTTATTTTCTAGTATGGTTACTCAGTAGTGCCTCTGAGCCAGAATTTTCCCCCAACTCCCTTTTCTTTGTCTTTATTCTCTTTTCCACATCACTTGAAACAGCTTTTTCTTTGGGAATGGGAGAAAAACAGAATGGGGCATTATAGAACTAAAGCAGAAAACAATCTGTGTGACTCCTCTGTCACTGTCATCTGAAGAAGGAAGCCATTGAGAACGTTTGCATGGTCATTAAGAGCTGCCTGTCTGTGGAGCTTCTTAGTATCTGCTTTCCAAGGTGGCCCAGGGCCTAATCCCCCCCCCCCCACAGTCCCCCTCACTCCCATGAAGTAAATCCCTCTGGTGGCCTTCCCTATGCTGTGAACACTTAGGGAAGCCAAAGCTGCTATCAATGCCTTACCTTCACTGGAACTGTGAAAGGACAGGGCAGGAAGATTCAGAACAACAGGGAAAGTAAGCAAGGGAAGCATTTCTCAATGGGAAGACTGTTTTCAACAGGCACATAGTGACCCTTGCCTCACAGAAGGGAGGCACAGAGTGCTGTTTGTGAAGGAGAAACACTGCACCTTTATGCTGAGCTTGGGAGGTTAAGGGTCTGAGATTTATGGACAACAAGGGACTTTAAGAAGAAGAAGAAGAAGAAGCAATCTCTCCTTTGCCAGGCTGCAGGTGCAGGGGCGAGGAGGAGGAGAAAGAGGAGGAGGAGGAGGAGGAGGAGGAGGAGGAGGAGGAGAAACCCACCTCTTGGAAGTCAGGGTTAGGCATGCTCCCTTCTGCAGGCCCTCACCTGACCCTCTGTGCATTGGGTTTAGGACACAGGGAGAAGTCCAGGGCTCCTCTTGGGCAGCACAGCCTTGGTGTTCAGAGCCAGGGTCTGGATAGGAAGCATTCGAAAGATCCTAGGTCTCTGGGCACAAGCCTTGAAGTGTTAAAGTTACTGACCGCAGTGATCCCATTGCTCCTCTGTTCTGAGTCTCTGTCTCTCCTATGTCTCCCATGGTTTTAACAAAACAGAAAATCAGCTTGAGGTGATGAATCCAGGTAATGACTATTCTCCAAGACTCTTAGACAAATTATTGAATCTCTGGACAGTGTTTGGAGTCAGATTGCCCAGATTTTGACTCTGACATAGCTGTGTGATCAGGTATTTAACTTTTCTGTACCTTGGTGTCTTATCTACAAAATGGGCATAGCAGGAGTATTTGCCTCTGTCAGTTTCTGGGAGGACTAAATGGGAAGATGCATGTTCTTTAGAATTCTTGCTTGCAGACATTCTAGTGGACCATGACTTATTTAAGGAAGGAACGAGCATATTAGAAGGGTATCACAGCGTAGCTGGAAAAGTACATTTTAAAATGAGCAGAAACAGAGGAGGGATGGACTTGGGCACCCCTTGAGTCCTGGTTGAATGGCCTGTGTTGGATCAAGACTTGATTCCATTGAGGCTGCACGGAAGGCTCACTAACTCTTTCTAAAATGGGACAGTTTCCTCCCATGTTTGAGTGGCCTGTCCGAAGGCTAAGATGCAAACTCCCAGGGTTTATGACTCATTTCTCTGAGCAACCAGGGATTCAGGTACTGAGCTACTAATCAATGGACGATGTCCGAAAAGAGTTACTAGGTTGTAGGATCATGCTTGATAAGGAGCAACTGAGTGTCACAGTGATTCACTTCTACTCTCTGTGAAGTGATTAAGAAGATACCTGCTTGGAAAGGCATAACTCTATCAAAGGTCTAGTCTGCTCCCTGGCATGTAGTAGTATGTGCTAAATGTGGTAGTAGTTAATAATAGAAAAATGGACAACTGGAAAAAAAGAAGAAAAAGAAAAATGGACAACTGATGTTCATGGATGAATTAAAATATTTTTGGCTTATCAGAAGTTTCTATGCCCTTGCAAATCATTTTTAAAAATCGCTGCAAAAGAAGAAAATCAGCCAAAGTTCTTTTCCTTGCTTTACTTTCCTGCTTCACTATCAATATCTCCTTGTATTATTCTAGTTTCATACAACAAATAATACTTACACATAGGTGAATTTTGTGTGAAAGCTAAGTTTTAATAAAAAGTCCATGTGACACAGAAAGCAACATTTATTCACTTTCACTTTATTTTCTGCATCTTGGGAAAGTGCTTATTTTTAACTTAGATAAATGTATACTGTCTTGGAAAAAATGTAAATAATGTCACTTTGCAGATATTGTAGAAAGTGGAACCGTGTGTGCTAGGGATTTAGGTTTTAGATAAGAATCAATTCAGGTTTGGAGATTTTACTTATTTGTCTCCTTATGAAAAACATAACATGTTCTAGGTATGGATTAAGATACAGAGGGGAGGTAACACATCTGATGTATGTTTTTCTCTTTCTGAGAGGGTGTGTGTTTCTGTATAAGGAAACCAGACAGTTCACGAGTTCCACTGTTGTGTTTCCATAGCAATCTGTACTTTCTATTTCTCCTGTAATTATTTAATACATTATTTATTTAGTCTCTGTGTTTTCCCTTGTAGGATCCCGGAGTGCAGGATCTGTGGTTACTTTGTGTGCCAGGATCCCCAGGACCCACCAGTGGGTTTGTGCTTGGACTTAGTCTGAGCAGAGACACCTGGGTGGGGTGCCCGGCTGGCTACTTCTCGCTGTGTTTTGTGGCTCGTGACTATACTGCTGTGCATCTCTATCTCTTCACCTGTAAAGCTGAGGTGGTAAAGTCATCTGCCTCAAAAAGGACTCTAAAGGTTAAAGAAGGTAATGCCTGCAAATAACTGAGGTTCCTGCAAGGCCTGTAGTCACCTCAGTTATTTCAGTAGCTAGCCAACAAGGGCATAAGGTCAAGAGGTCCATGGTGACTACTGAGTGGCAGTCTGGCCTGTAAGGAATGACCCACCTATCCCAAAGATGGAAAACTGTAAACTCATTCAAAACAGTGAGACCATTTGTACGATGCTCATTAGGACACAAACCCGGAAGGCTTTTGAATTAGAATGTGTCCTGAAGCCAGGATGAAGGAAAAGATGCAAAGGCTCTTGTGAAATGTGCAGGTTTAGAGACTGACTTTCATGTCCCATTGGGTCACAAGTTTGTAGTACTCACCTGAATGCAAGCCAGTCATTCTGGCGTCTTTGACCAATTTTGCTCACTTGGGAAGGGGGTTCTGCACACTCACAGTGGTGTCATGGGACTGAGAGAAATGACGCTATTAAACAGAGAAAGCTGACATTCTTTGTATTCTGCTCTGGCAACCGCTTTTTCCAGTGTTATGGCTGCCAAGTAGCAGATATCACTTTTCCAAAATGCAGTTAGGTTAAGGTACAGGTACTACGCGCATCCCTTTTAACAATGCTGAAATCATTTAAGACCCTGATTAAGGTTTTACAAATGAGTGTGTTTGCCTCTGAGGCTCCAGGAAACAGTGTGTCTGTCCACTGCTCAACTCAGGTCCTGGTGTTCAGACTTCGATTTCTCAACAACAGGGTCTATTTTGGGTGCACGTGCCATTTTCATCGAACAAAAGTTGCTGGGAGCATCTGCTACACAGTTTTATGGGTGAGCAATAGCACAGTAAATTTGCAAAGCAGGGGGAAGTGGATTAAGTAGATGGGATATTTATTTCTATGAATCCGTCCTTGCACCTGTGCTCATACGCACTTGGCATCCAGGTCTGTTCTCTCACAGGTGCTCTTGGGTTTGATCTGCCTGAAGGTCTGGGTCTTCCTTCCTTTCTACTGCTACTTGCTCCTACGACTTGTTCACTGGCTGGGCTAAAGGAGATACTTCCTCAGTTGGCTCAGTTTCAACATTGTTCACTGTTTCCTTTGCATTTTTAGTGTAGGAAGAAGTAGGATTGGCGTCTCCGAAAGCCCATGCTAGGACAAAGAGTGCACTGACCTATGTCTGATGATTAAAAGTGTGCTATAAAAAAGCCTTTTGGCAGAGGAAGGATGGTGATCCGTTGACACTGTGCAGTATGGTAGCTTCATGGCGTAAACACTAGGAGGAAACCACAATATTGAACACAATGGGCTGGACCACAGACCACAGGCCAGAATAGACAGGCCACCACTTCCTAAATACGGTGGCTTTGCTGGCTGTAACTGTCAAACAGGCAGCTTAGAGCAAAAATGTGGGGTTCACCTGGGCTTTAGCTTGTGCCAAATGCTGAGCATTTGGAGCCTGTAGAACCTGAGTCACACATTTCTCTTGGAAGCAGCTGTTCCTGTGTGACAGAGAAGACAAGAGACACCCCCCACCCCCCGTCTCTCCCACACCGCATGGCTTATCACCCAGGGCAAGAACAAGTAGCAAGAGCAATGAGGAAGACACCTCAGATCATTTTTCTTTGTCATGAAGACATGCTTTCCCTGCGTTTTATTTTAATTTTAAATTAGCCTATGGAATACACTGATGCCACTTCCTATTTACACGCACATTATCAGGGCGCTTTGCACGCTGTTGCAAAGAACCTCACTCATACATTGTGGACTAATGAAAGCCCTCCTTATCTATTATCACCCAGGCACTAATTTAGTGTCTCTGTGCAATTAGATTTGGCTTCCAATGGGATTCATTTCCCAGCAGGATTACTCAGTGAATTACTTTATTGTCTCTTTGTTCCCTTAGGGTCCTTTCAGAAAAAAACACAGGAGAAAATGCTGCTGCTGGGCAAATCCCCAGTGACCGATGATATGTCCTCTGGGCCTTGGTTACCACAGCCAGTTTCTTTCCTACTGCTGACAGCAAAGAGTGAGGAAGAAGAATCCCAAGCTGGTAGCTTTTAAGACCCCCTAAGACATATTCGCTGTGGAAATGAATGCTCAACAGCCAGTACTTTCTTCTCGATCACCCAATCAGGTAGCTGGGCACCATGGGACATTTTTTCCCCTCCATTGCAAGAATATTTGAGCATCAAGCATTCTTTTTAAATTAGAGACAGAGATCATTGTTAAGAATATAACCGTGGTTTGCAAACACCTGCTCACCCTCCCACACCATGCGTGCATGTACAAGTATATTCTTCAAGTACAGGTTTATTTCCCAATCGCTTTAACAGGTAAAAACTGGCAGAATTTCCTGGCAGAACATACACTCTAATTGTCCTTCTAGCTGATACCTGTTCTGAGCCACTCCAAGTGGATTTCTCATAAAGCTCTCCTATGATCATCCAACTAGGAAGCATTCCAGTGGGCTTCTTTTGAAAGCTTCGTGGTTGCACAGACCATATAGAAGAAATCGGAGAATTATAGACACAGAGCAAACACCACACGGTTGCCAGTGGCTTCCCAGCAACCCTGGGTGGAACAGGTGTATGTAAAAGTGACTCTTACTCCAGGGAGACAGTGCCCTGGAGAACTGCAAGTTGGAGCATGCAGGGAGGTTTTCAAGAGTGAAGTGTAGAATTCCAAAGATTTGAGTTCCGTTGAAGATAAGCACCCACATGCTTGGTTTTCAGCACAAACCTGTCTAAAACACTTCCCATAGCCTACTAAAGTGAACTGGAACTCTTGCAGCAAGTCCATTTCTCCTCAGGCTTTTGCTGCTTCCTGTAAGTGTCAGCCCAGAATAGCCTTGCTACCTCTGAGCCAAAGACGGAAAAGTAATGAAACAGCCTTCTCACTTTCTATTGTTTTGTGTTCAGAGGATGTGCTTATTGGCTGGCCCTGAGTGCCGTGCACAACAGAGATGATACATCAATAGAGATGCTCAGGAATCCAGATTACTATTTGGTTTTGGGAATCTGCAGCAGCAGGGTAAAAGTGAACTCTCATTTCACTCAGCAGATTTACAGTTACTTCCTACTTAGTGTTGGTTGGCATTCTAGATATTGTGGAGCTGGCATTGGTGCCAGAGGCCCTGTTTTCCATGAGTTGATAGGATGATTTGCTGACCAGTAAATCTCAGTAATCCTGGAAGTTATATCAATAGGCAAACAGAGATGGTGGCAGTGGTGGTGGTGGCAGCATGTGTGGAGGTGTTTGATCTGTCAGTGTCACTGTAGGTTGGAGGAAAGGGACAAAACTTTCCAAACGCCGTAGTGCTCCTCGGTATTATATAAAGTACTTGCATTAGGCTGCTTCTTGCACAGAAGCTAGTAATGAATCAGCTGCTTACATCTGGAGCAAATCTGTACAGCGTTTGCTCCTTGGAAAGACAGATATCACTATATTTGGCACACCTCTGCACAGAGCAGCCTCTGCAGAGTGGAGTGGGTAGGAAGGTTGTGTCCTTTGGAGGACAACAGTGCTGTGTCTCTGTGTGTCCTTGGTATGTGAGTGACTTTTTTTTGTGGCTATGTGGCAGTTTGTGCTGGGTAATGGAAATGTTTCGGGTGAGCTTTCTTCTAAGTTCTCTTTCATGGTCCATCTGATTCTCAAAATTCGGAAAGACTGGCAAGGAAGTTATTCAGCCGTTTCCTGCATCTTCTCAGCACTATGTCTATTATTCATTTTAATGTCACTTCAAAGCAATTTGGGGAAGAGTTTCCACAGGGGCCACATTAGACTACAGAATTCACTCTTCTGGGCTTTCCCAGCAAGTCTTGTCCTTTCCTGGGACAGGTGTCTTTGAAGGATGCCTCCGCATGGGGGCTGATGACTCGGTCCAGGGCTGCCACTGTCTGGTAACTCAGCTGTCTCCTGGCAGACCAGGAAACCTGCTTACTCTGGCACCAGGGTGGAACTGTCTGGTGAAACCTAGAGGATGGAACTGGGCTGAGGGGCAGTTGCCCAGCTGGGTAGGTTGGACTGTGGCTTCACACCTGCCTCTCTCATGGACGCTGGCTTATATGTAGTTAGGGAGTTAGGGTACCTTGGTGGTGGGGAGAACAAGGTCACCCAGGGAGGCAATCCTCATTGTGGAGAAGTGTCATGCTGTCTGAAGTGGAGTGACATAGGCCATTTGGAAATATCTGAAGGAAAGATCAAAGCCTGTGAATTTAATTACCCAATCCCACCTAATTAGCTGTGGCTAGGCTACTCCGTCTTCCCTGTGGAGGATTATTGATGGGCTGCTGCCCTTTGTCCTGTTGGCCCTGGGGCCAGCTGCACCCTGGCAGCAAGTGTTCAGATATCTGCAAATGAGAATTAATGACAGTCAGCAGTTTGAGGTTTAGTTTGGGGCACAGCTCCTAGGACAAGAAGGGTGAACACAGAAATACGCACCAATGAACAAAAGTTATGACCTGTGTAGACTTGTGAACAAAAGTCACCATTTTTTAGAATCTGGAAATTTCAGGTGGACTCTGTGACTCCCAGCTCCCTAGATGAGATGCCTCTAGGGAAGAATATTCTTTAATGGAGTTGGCTGGGCCGGGCCGTGGGGTTGCATGCCTAGGGTAGAGGGTTGCAGCCTTCTTAGGTGAGGATTTGGATAGCACTCCAGGCTTGGTTTTCCTGAGGGACAAAGCTGCCCTAGGGACTGGACTTGGGTGTCGTCTTGGGCTTGCCTGTTCTACAGAGGTGCTGACCCCACCTTAGGGCAGAGGAAACATTCCTGAGAGGCTGTAGGCCAGGGCCCCTCCTGTTCCGGTGGAGTCGGCATCCTGTGTTTTAAAAATGACCTGTTTAAAACCACCTTCATCCAGCTTCTGTAAGAGGACTAGTTTTAGGAGCTGGACCACCATTCTGACGGATCTGCTCCTCGAACACTGCCTTGCATGTTGATGGATGAGCAAAGACTCTCACAAAATGATTCTTTTTATACTTTTTGGTTAACGATCATTTTGGCAATTAAATATACACCACTTTTCACTGATGTGGACATAACTTGTGGTAGTACGATGCATATTTAAAATGACTCACATGTGTTGAACTATTCTGGACCTGTGTCTGGGTCTGGTGTGTCCCCATCCCTGCTTTCTCCATGGTGCTGGCCACTCTATGAGAAATTCAGGGCAGTAGGTAGGAATGTTAACCTCCTAACTGCAGCTATATAACTGAGCTGGTGTGCGAGATTCAATTTTCTGTATCCCTCTCAATATTTCCTTTAGGAACAAGCTCCTCCCTCTTTTTTCCAACTCTTTTTGAGGTGTTTTTCTGGGTTTCATTGTGATGCAATTGCTGTAGTTTTCTTTCTCTCTATTTGGATTACTTTCCTTAGATAATATCTTGGGGCTCCTTTTTTCCCTTCTTTTCTTTTCTTTTCTTTTCTTGATATTTTAAGTCTAACACCTTTATATTCAAAATATCTCGTTGGTTTTCCCACGCTCACTTTATTTATCATAAACATCTCATAGCTCTGGGAGTGCAGTGGAAAACAGTGGCCAGCTCAGCCTCCTAGGGTAATTGGAGAGGTGGGAAGAGCCCCTCTCTGCAGATGCAGCTAGAGTTGGAGGTCCCCTGACACACAGAGACTGCACATGCAGACCTTTCAGAAATGCCGATCTGTTCTATGGGGTCCTTGCTGTAGTTGAATGATTGTTTTTTAAGCTGCATTACCCTTCAAATTAGCATTCTGGACATTCTGTGTTTATTTTCCAGAGAATTTTGCTAGCCTCCTTCTTAGTCTGTTTTCTGTTTCTCTGACTGAATACCACAGCCTGAAAAATTTATAAAAAGATAAAGGTTCATTCAGCTTATGGTTCTGGAGGTCCTGGTCAAGGGGGCCATGTCTGGTGGGGGCCTCCTTGTTGGTGGGGGCTCTCAGCAGAGTTACAAGGAGGTGCATGCATGACATGGCAAGGCAGTGAGCCTGCTAACTTGGGTCTCTCTTCCTCTTCTTATAAAGCCGCTCACGCCATCACAGAGGAATCACTGTCATGACCTCATTCTACTCAATCACCTCCCAGAGGTCCCTACCTCCGAATCCCGCAGTTGAATAGTTTCAAACCTCTGAATTCCTCACGATGGGAAATAAATACACCATGAGTTTGGCTGGAAATATTCAAATTGCAGCATCTCCTTTCCCTGCAGGAAACAGACTCCAGTGAACAGAGAGAAACGCACGAGATTGCAACAAGCAGGCTATTTGTGGCAGAGCTAAGGACCGACCTGCTGTCCCCAAAATTGTCTCTAGGAATGCAGCAGAGTTTCAGAAAGCACCAAGAGAAGACTCAGCATTCCCGCCCGAAGCGATCGGCCGTGTTCACACCCCGGCTTAGGGAGCTGTGCGGTGCACGTGGCTCTCAGAGCTATTTCTAACATGGTCAATCTCAGTTTTTGAGTCTCTGGATGGATCAAAAATTGACCTCGACCTCTGCCCTTGCCCTTTAATCCCACACTGCTCTGGGTCTGCATGCATGGGCAGCCTTGTCTCTGGAATGCGTGTGACCATTCATCTACTCCATGCTTCCTAAAGCTTTTGTTTGTTGACCCTTCGCACATGGGTCTGCGGCTGAAGCAGTCCAAGTGGGAGTTCTCACTTTCTTCCTTTGGTGTGTAAAAAGCACAAACATTCTGTGTTTATTATGGTTGAACTTCTCTGAACTAAACTGAAGATATAGATCGAGATGGTTTATTCTCAGGGGACTGACTTCAGACATTTCACAATACAAAAATAACTATCTTTAACACAAGCCACTTATTCTGTGTCTTCTTTGTTTAGGAAGAATTTCCTTATTTTATGTTAGAAAACTGACTAACACATACTTGGGGGACTCAGTGTCTATATTATTTTCTTGACTTAACTTTGTATCTTTGGTGATGAGAAAATTCTTGTCAGCTGTAATGCTGGTGCACCTTGAAATTCATACATGACTGTCACTGCTTTCCACATGTCACACTCAGTGCTGGGAATGCCACACAGAAGGAGACAAAGACTAAATCTGTCTACTGAGGGTTCAGCCCCGGCACATTCTTTGTTTCGCCCAAAAAAACCTTGTATAACAACTATCTGAAATGGCAATTTGAATTAGAAAGCTAAGGAACTTTTGTGGATATTAAGGCCACAAATTCACTTCTAAGGAACCTTAATTCTGAGTCTTCTTATAACTTACTGATCATTTTGTCTCAGAGACCATGAACTTCTATTTCATGGTTTTTCAAACAGAACACATCATACTTTCTGGAAAAGAGTGGTGTGCGGTGTCTGAGCTGGCCTCCCAAGTTCTGGCATCTTAAGATGCCCAGAAATGTATCTGAAGTAAGGCTTGTCAAGCATTAACTCTCTTCATCTGAGGCAAGCCAGTTCTCTAAAAGTTCACATGTTCTCTCTGAAAACATTGGTATCTAAGTGAATCAGTAAGTCATATGAATTAATTTAACAGTGTTGATGTTGGTTGTCTTGACCATACCAAACGCACATTTTCTGAGCTCTAAAGTGAAACCAGAGGCTATTTCCGTAACAGTTCACTCTCAAATTCCCAAACAGAAATGCGCCAGAATGCTAAACTTTTGGGAATCGAGAGGATCCACAAGGAATTATTAAGCAATTAGCATTCAAAATCTCCAGCTTTTTGCTGAACTCATTATTACCAACATTTTGGAGCCAGGCAGGCTCCTCTCTGATCCTTGCATCTTCCTTTGAACCATGAAGCAGAAACACGTACTGCATGGTACAGTGTCTGCAGCACCAGCACCTAGTAGATGCTTAACGTGAGCATATCTGGCTTGTATCACCTCTGCTCTGTTCCTTCCTTGCCTCAGTGTGATCTGCAAAAATTTAACAAATGTGTTTTTTTAAAAGGAGAATCCCATTGTAATGGCAGCCAGTGGGCTTTTTCTCCTGAGAAGGGAAAAACGGGACTGTATGGGTATGAAAGGCGTGGGGCAGTGGTAGAAGGAACGTAAAGTTAGATCAGGTCAGGTTTTTTGATGTGAACTCACAGAGCAGAGATTATGCATTTAATTTTACAGCTGCTTGGGAAGATAGACGGGACTCTCAATAACATGACATGGTTAAGACATAGACCAAAAGGCAGCCACTGCAAGTGAGCTGGATAAGCCAGACCAGTCACGGTTTAATGTGGAGGAATGAATTTGAAGGCTTGGGAAGACCACAATGCTGGAGTAGTTTTGTCACTTAAGACCTGATCACGCACATTGGGAGGCTCCAGATTGTGAGCACTGGATTTGTGAAGACGGCTCCAGCAGTCTTGATAGCCCAGTAGGTCCAACCTTACAGTGTTTCTGCAGTCCCTGAATTGAAAAATCTAAATGCAGTGGGAGCGACTGGATTCCAGGGTGGCAGGGCTTAGGTGGTGGCACTCTATTCCCCAGGGCAAGGTTGGCATGGTTTCTCTAGTGGTGTAGTGCTGTAATAACACTCAGAATAGTCTAATTTGTGCAGAGTTGTGGCATCAGGAAGTTGAATATGGCATTTCTAGAAGTGAAATAGGCCAAAAGCCTACTAAATTCTTTCTTGATCTGTGAGCAGAGAAGTTCTAGGTCAAGTGAGCAAAGTCGAAGTTAAATCATAAAAAGACAGAGTAATGACCCCTCAGTCAGTTTCTAGATTTGAGCCAGTTTAGGGACCGGGACCTCTTGAACAAAGCAGAGATTGGTTTCCTTTGTGGAAGGAGCCTGAAATACTGCCAGAAATTTACACTGTTAATCTTTATCCTACTTGAAGGAACCTAAAGGCCTCTAGACTTGAACTACAAAATGACATTTCCCTAGTTCCCTAGTCTAATGGTCTTTGGGATTGAACTTTAGCCTCAGCTCTTTCCTAGGGCTCTAACTTACAAGAGCTTACCCTAAAGATTTTGGATTTCCTCTTTCTATGGTATAATTGCATAAGTCAATTTCTTGAAATAAATAAATCATTCTGTACATGCACACATTCTATTGATATCATTTGTCTGGAAACCTTCAATTAGTATGGATACTGTAGAGCTCTTGTACACCAAATTAGATGCCATTTAATTGTCACAGCGTCCAGTAACTTGGCTAGGAATTTCAGAGTGCAGTGACCTGGGTGAGCTGGGAACAGTGCTGCAGACAGCTTGTGGAGACACTGCTCTTCATGCTTCCTGGTAGGGCCTTTAGACCTTGATTCGCTGCCTCTTCACTTGTTTTCTCTTCCCTTTGCACCTTATTGCCTCTCATAACTTCACAATGTCTTTCATATTAGGAGAGTTGACACTAGAGTCCGATTTTTATATTTTATGTCTTACACCTGCTTGTACGACTACTCAAGACCTTTGGCATTGCACTTTCTTCACATTTTCCAAGGTTTTTAATGGTGGCACTTACCTCTGAATGCACCACACTTCTGGCAGTATTTTGTAGCTTTTAACAAGGGCAGGCATTTAAATGTATATATGATTCTTTATGGGAGTACACAATAACAGTACTACACATACAACTAAAATTTAAAATTTTAAATGAACTAGCAGTATAATTGAGGGTTTTGGGGGGGATATGTTTATAGCTCCATGAGACTTAATATATATGTCAGTTTGCATCACCACAATTGATGTGCAGAGATACTCTAGCTTGCAAAACTTTATGAGCCACCTCTACACCATAACACCCTCCCATAAACTTCCTTGTAGCCACTGATCTGTTCTCTGGAATCTAAATAGGACCCGACAGTTTGAAACTTTTGAGATTTAAATTTAAAAGAAAATGCCAAGCTGGTTTTCAGAGTGGCTGTTCCATTTTGTACCCCACCAACGTTGGAGTGTTTTCCTTTCTTCACATCCTTACCAACACTTAATATTATTAATATTTCTATTTTATTCATTTTAATGTGTGTGTAGTGTTATCTCATGGAGGTTTTAATTGCATTTTCTTGTGGGTAAGGGTGAACATCTTTTTGTATACTTAATTACCATTATTCTCCGGTGAAATATTTAAATCTCTCCCACATTTTTAATGAAGTTTTTTCTTGCTATTGCATGATAAGAATTCTTTACATATTTTGAATGCAATGACTTTGTCTGATGTGTGATTCAAAAATGTTTCCCCAGTCTGCAGCTTGTTTTTAAACTTTCAATAGTACTTTTACCCAGCAAAAGTTTTTAATTTTGATGAAATTTAATCCATTATTATTATCTTCTTCAGATCACCCTAATGGTGACATACTTAAGAACTCTGTTTTACCCCAGATCAGAAGATGTTCTTTTATGAGGATGTTTTTCCCCCCCACAAGTTTTATGTTTTACACACCTATCTATGTTTCATTTAAAGATAAGATTTGGCTAAATTTTGAGGTTTTTTTTTTGTCAGGTTGATGTACATGTGGCTGTTTGACTGGTTCACCCTCATTTGCCAAGCTGACTGCCCTTCTTTATTAAATACCAGTTGGTCATATCTGTGGGAGTAGCATTTTGAACTCCGTCTTGCTCCATTGGCCCATGTATCTATGGCCCACAAATACCATTAATACCATTAATGTATTAAATGATTTAGTCTCTGATCTCTAATACCACTAATATCAGAGGTGCCCTGTTTCTAGCATTGCCAGTGCTTAGTCTTGACCGACTTCCAAAACTCCATTGCATACCATTTAAGCCAGATCACAGAGATGTGATTAAAGCTTGCTACAGATCTGGTGTTTCTGCAGAATTTGTAGACCTCCTACACAAAACACATGTGTTCTGTTAGAGTTATATCACTGTGCATTTTGCAAAGAGATTCCGTAGACATTTTTTTGTATGCTTCTACCCCAGACAGCATGAGTTATTTTTTGAGATATATTTAAGCATGAGGAGTTGAAATTTCATTAAGACATATTACTTATGGGAGGAACAACAGCTTCTATATGACAATGGACTCCAGGGGTGGGGGGAACCAACCAGGAAATCAACTGGTTAGTCTTCCTGATAAACTGCACAAGCCGCCCATCCTCCAGGGAGAGAAAAGCCAACAACTCCCCATGCAGGGGATCAACCAATAAATCAACTAGTTATCTCTCCTGGTAAGCTATGCAAGGTGTGCCAATTCCAAAGAAAGAAGAGACAGCATCTCCCATGAGCCTACTGGTGCATGGGCTGAGTGAGAATCAAACTCTGTCCATCCCCCCCCCCCCATATTTGCAACTGGATGGTTTGGAAGACAGCCTGAGTTGATAGCAACTAAGGTACATAAAGCAACTACATGCTTGTACGGTTTGGTTGATTATGCAGGTCTGGAGTCAGTGGTATGAGTGTCTCTTGGGAAGATGACAGTACCCAATACAGCAAATATGGGGGATTTTCTTCTATCTTGTCTTTGCAGTCCAATGCTGTTTTCACTGTTTTGCTTTGTTCCGATTAATTGTTTTGCTTATTCAATATTCTGTTTTGATTGGTTTTACAATGTTTTGTTTTTGGCTTGATTTTGCTATACTTGATGGAATGGACAACCATTGTGAAGATAACAAGATATACTATGGTAGCTATTATTGTTTTCGCAGTATCTTGCTCTGAAGTTCTGTGCCAATTTTGCTGCATTGTCTTGATTGGCTTTGTTCTGTCTTGTTTTGTTGGATTTTATTATCTTTAAAATAAAAAAAAATACATACTCACACATACTCCTGCCCATCTCTTCATTTCACATTATCCTAGAGAGTCTCCACTTCTCTCACAGTTAGGTTCAGAGATCAGGCAAAGTTCTCTTGCCCTGTGAATACTCCTACCTCTCTCCCTGAGCTGCCCAAGCAGCTCAGTTTTGGCCTTCTTGCTGTGACTTACAGGGCCCGGCCATGCCTCTTTTGGGCCCTGCCTGTGACCTCTGCCACCTCCTTCACACCCCTGTCCAGCCTCACCCTGGGAGTCCACCCTCATCACCCCATCTGGACTTTGTGCCACTGTGCAAGTATCTCCCAGTTTTCCATTCTTACTCTATTGTTTCTGTAGCATGGATCAGTATTCAACATAGCTCAGTTAGTTAGTTTGTTTTGTGATTCTTCTGACCAGAAGCCAAATGATTACAGGATTTTGTGTTTGGTTCACCCTGTATGCTGTGTCCCCAGGTTCTATGCAATGCTGATATGTAATAGGTACACTATGAAGAAAACCTTCTAATGTTTTTTGGTTATTTCTTTTAACCAGAGACCAGATAATCTGTCCATTTTTGGATAATAGACCATGTTTTCTCCTAGAAATTGGTTTTTATGTAGGATAGTTCTATCTTCTTTACTGTAGCTTCTAATGTTTGATCGAAGCTCTGAGGGAACCAATAACAGAGAATACAGAGAAAGTAGATATAATGATGTTACATAACTTTGTTTCCAGTTGACAGTATTTCTTGGTGACAACTGACTTTTAAATATATATTTTAAAAAATCATCCCCAAACACAAAAAGCCAGCTGTGTTTCAACATACAAACAATAAACAATAGAAAAAAATTAAGAAAATAATTTTATTTCTAATAGCATCACAAATAGAATAAATACAGCCAAAGAGACAACAGATTTATACACTGAAAACTATAAAACATTATTAAAAGAAAATAAAGAAGTTAGCAATAAGCTAAAGGTGAAAAATTCCATGTTTATGAATTGCAAGCTTAATATTGTAAATAATATTAGTTTATTGTTAATGCATTGAATAAAGCATATTAATTCTTCTCACATGCTGTATTGTTTGCCTAAAAATGCCTGTCTATACAAACTGATCTATAGACTCAATGCATTCCCTATTAAAATCTCAAAAACATTTTTTGCAGAAGTAGAAAAATAAATTTGGAAATGCATATAGAATCTTAACCATAAATTGCCAAAACAATTCTGAAAAAGATAAACAAATCTGAAGTATTGATATTTTCTGGTTTCAAAACTTATGATAGATCTATAGTAATCAAAACAGTATGGTACTAGCACACAGACCATTGATTTACAGGCAGTGAAATATAACTGACAGCTCAAAAATAAACTCTCACAGATAGAGTAAAAAAATTTTGACAGTGGTGTTAGAAACCATTTAATGAGAAAAGGACTGCTTTTTCAATACATAACTCTGGGGAAATGGGATATCCACATTCAAAAAAATGAATTTGTAGTCTATACAACATATGAACATTAACTCAAGATAGGTCAAAGATCTAAAACAAGAAGCTTAAATCTATAAAAGGTTGTTTTGTTAAAAATGGAAGAGAATAGCTTCCTCACATCGTATTTAGTAATAATTTCTTGGATAGTATACCAAAAGAACAGTCAACAAAACAAAACATAATAGGTAAACCACACTTCATCAAAATTAAACTTTGTGAGTACTGTCAAAAAAGTGAAAAGGAAAACTACAGAATGGAGAAAAATATTTGCAAATTCAGCATCTAATAGGGGATTGATAATTAGAATATCTGAAGAACCGCTACTCAATGACAAGAAATAAAAAACTCAATTTTCAAAAAATGCATAAAAGATATGAACATTTCTTCAAAGAAGATACACAAGTGGTCAATGTGCACATGAAAAATGCTCATCATCATCATTACAGTCCTTAAACATTAGGAAATACAAATCAAAACCTCAAGGAGTTACTGCTTTATACCTATTAAAATAAGTACAATAAAGAATAACCGTGTATCTACTCAAAAGCATTGAAAGCAAGGACTCAGATATTTTTATGTTTATGAAAACAGTATCATTATTCACAATAGCTGAAAAGTGGAAACAACCCAAATGTCCATGAATGACTGAATGAACCAGATGGACTACTAGTCAACCTTAAAAAGTAATCAAGTTCTGTTACGTGCTACTTCATGGGTCAATTTGTAAATATTCTGCTAAGTGAAATGAAACAGACACAAAATTATAAATACCACATGATTTCTTTTATATCTACTTCTCTAGAATAGGCCAATTTATAGAGAAAAGTAAAGTGGTGATTTCCTGGAGTTGGGGGGAAGGGAAATGGGGACTTGAAACTTACTTAATGGGTGCAGAATTTTTATTTGGGACAGTGAAGAAATCTTGGTGACAGATAGTAGTGATGGTGGCAAAGTAATGTGAATGTGCCTGACGCCACTGAATAATAGACTGTACTTAATAATCGTTGAAATGGCAAAGTTTGCATTATGTATATTTTATCATAATTTTAAAAATTCATCCTGTCACTGCAAGGAACCACAAGGTCAGTATGTAATGCTAAGTCTCCTAAAGTAATGTTCTTTCTGTGACCACTGGGGAAGTTGGTCCAAATGTAACTGATGACACATGTGCCTGGTGGGAGGCCACAGTGACTTCTGGGAGCCATTGGTTCATTCTAAATAAAGCAGATTCACTCAAGGAAAAAAATGAGCTGCAATTGCAGAAAATTTTCCTGAACACACGATTATTGTATTAAGTTCCTCTCAACCATGAGCTCTTATTACATGAGCTCTTTGCCCATGTCTGGAACTCTATCTTGTGGTCAAAAAAGGGAAAATTTTGTTAAAACTCTGAGGCTATATATTGCATGTAAGGAGAAAGGGGCCAATTTTTAAAGTGTCTCAGAGCACTTAAAAGATAGATGTCCCCGACACTCTAAAAGAGGCTGGACCGTAATTGCTGCATGGCTTTGAGTCAAAGCCCCCTCTTTCGTGTGGGCTCCATTTTAAACCACATGGCCTTAAGGTTGCAAAGTGGGTGTGGCTTATAAATACCCAAATTACAGCAGCAAATCTGCATGAATGATTTTTTCCCCTTTGTAATAATAATGTCAGAGCTGTTATTACACTTGGCTCTGTGGGGGATTGGAAGTGTTTCTCAGAAGGGAAGCACTTCCAGCTCCAGGCTCTTTCAAGGGCTCCATTCCCATGTACTTGCTGGAAACTTTCAGGAAACCGCATTCCTTTTCACGTCCCTATTTAGCAATGCGATCTCTCCCAGCCAGAATGCTTCCCAGACCACCTCATCAGCCAGGCCTGGGAATGGAATGTAACCACCAGGGGCTGTGCTTGGGGTTTAGGTCCTATTTCCATGTTGTGCTTGAATGAGAGGAAGGGAATGATTTTTTTTTCTCCCGAGAATATTTTTCAACCCCCAGCATATTTCAAAGGATTCAAGGTCTCTAATGAATCAAAGGATTCGAAGTCTCTAATGTGGGGATGAGGGGGACGGAACTTGAGAAGACAATGATATTAAGTTCTGTCCTGAGAGTGACTGGTATTGGCCAGGATTTCAGGTCAAGCAACATTTGACAAGTATCAGAAAAATCTGTAGAAACTTACCAGTAATTTTCTCTAACTTCTTTTGGAAATCAGATCAAAGGAAACCAACTGTAAGAAGTGCAAGACGGTGATCTCTTGTTTTAAGATTTAATATTAAAAAAAGGAGGGGGATCAAATTTTAAAAAAGATAAGGAGTTTGAATGGATTTTAGAAAAAAAAGCAAATCTCTGCACAACAACATATCCAAAAATAAGGCCACATGGATTATTGAGTTATCACACACCATCCCAAGTCATCAGTGGGTATTGCTGTTGAAACACTTGACCCCAAGTGACAAAGCTCCTGGTCACAGGGAGATTCGTCTTAGTGGCCTGGCACTTTCGTTTTGTGTCCATGTCATTTAGTTGGGTAAATATATGTGGGCGAGGTTGACAGAATGGCGAATGGTGGAAGCAGAGAGGGCGTGGTATTTGGTAATGGTTAGATGTCATACAGGTTTTATTTTATTGAGTTTGGGCATGTTTTACCCAACTATTTAGTATTCTATATAAGACAATTAAAATTTACTTCCTCCCTGACTGAAATCATGCTGGTTGTGAGGATTTCTAGGTAGACCAGAAAATTTGGGGGAAATCTCCATTATTCCTAAACTTGTCCCTGTGTAGAAAAATTGACTTCATAGTCTGCTTCTTAGTGAACGAGCTAGAGTCTGTTTATAGAATAATAAAGTCCAGTGTTTGCTAAGATATAGTGACAGCAAAAAGGCAACTGTTTGTGCTTCTTACTTCAGCAAGCTTTTTAATCATAAGCTGTTGCTAAGCACCATACAAGTAGTACACGTTCTCAGAGCCAGTGATAGTTTAGCTTTATGTACTCATGGAAGTCTTTACTCACTCTAGTTCTGACTACTTTCTTTTGGTTTCAGAGCTTCAGAGCACGTGTCCTTTAGGAGTATTTCAGTGAAGGTCTATGCCTGATAAATTCTTTATCTGAAAAAGTCTATTTTGCTCTCCTTTGAAAGTTACTTAGCTAAGTGTAAAATTTATCTCGCCAAGAATTTTCTTTTAGCACTTTGAAAATATTATGCCAAGAAATAGGCCTCTGATGTATTTCTTGTGAGGATCCGCTCTCTTTCTAAATGCATTTTGTACATAGTTACCTTAAGATTTTCTTTCTCCTCTCGGTATTTTGAATATGTCCAAGTGCAGATTTATTTCTAAACTTTCTGATTGGGATTTGGTGAGGCTCTTATGTTGACTGTTTTCTTTCAATTTGGAAATTTCTCGGGACTGTCTATTTAAAATTGTGTCTCCCTCCTATGTTCTGTTCTTTAAGATTCCTCTTACACATTTTTAACAACCAAGATACTAAATCCAGTTGCATTGGGTGGCTGTACAGCTTGATGGGGCCTTGAAAAATGAGAACTCTGGCTTCTCACACCAGTAGGTCTGTGAAGGTAGGTTGGCTCAGGTCCTGTTGGCTTTCGACTTTGCCTTCCTTGGTGTTTTTCTTCCACCTTGGACACCATATCTGTTTCCCACACGGAGGGAACTGAGAACCCAAGGGCCACCTTTTGGCAGGTACCCTCAGGAACTTTACTTTCATTTTAGGCACACATGGTGATTGTATTCATCATGGAGATTTTGTACCTGTATATGATATATCTTAATTCTTTTTTTCCCATTCCCCTACCCTCCTTTCAACCCTTCTTCCCCTTCTTATTTACAAAAGCTTCATTTCCATTTTTTCATTCTTTTCTCATTTTATTTCTTTTCCCCTCTTCCCTCCCTAATCTTTCTCATTTGGATGTTTTTTCTTATTTCACAGTATCTATTATACATTTTGATCCTTATTTATACTTTTGGTTTCTCTCACTAGAGAAACAATGTGATATTTACACACGTGTATCTCAGTTAATTCACTTAAGAAAATAGTCTCAAGGTGCATCCATTTACCTAGAAATGTCTCATGTTTATCCATCTTTATGGCTGAATGTTACTCCATTATATATTAAAAAAATCCCAGATCTTCTATATCAATTTATTGTTTGGTGGGCATTTGGGCTTTTCCAAGATTTAGCTATTACAAATTGTGCCACTATAGACATGGGTGCACATATATGGCTGCAGTGTGATGCTTTTAATTCTTTTGGGAAAATACCACAAGGGGACTGGCTGGGCCGAATAGAACCTCTAGTTATAGTTTTTTTGAAGAATCTTCACATGGAGTTCTATAGTGGTTCCCTTTTCACACAACCCTGCCAGCATTTGTTATTGGTTTATTTCATGATAATTGCCACTGTTTCTGGAGTGAAATGAAATCTCTGCATTGTTTTAATTTGTGTCTCTCAAATGACCAGTGATGTTGCTCATTTTTTCCTATATTTATTTGCTGTTTCTACTGTATCACCCTAGAAGTGTCTATTCGGCACAGATGTCTATTTTTGGATTAGGACTTTAAATCTGGGGTTGGGATTTGATTTTTTTGAGTTTTTTAATATATTCTAGATGGGAATCCTTTGTTTGAGAAACAGCTGGCAAAAATTTTCCCACATCGTAGGTTGTCTCTTCACTCTCTTGATGTAGAAAAGCTTTCTAGTAAGATGAGATCTCAGTTGTTGATTCTCTGTGATAGTTCCTGTGTAACTGGTGTTGTTCAGAAAATCTTTACCTCCACCAGAGACTTCAAGAGTTCTACCTATTTTCTCTTCCAGTAGATTTAGTGTTTCTATTTTTAATATTTTGATCTTTGATCCATTTTGTTTTTAGTTTAATGCATGGTACAAGATATGGGTCTTTAGCATGTAGAAATCAGTTTTTCTAGTACCATTTATTAAAGAAGCTATCTTCCTCCCAGTGAAGGTTTTTGGCTGCTTTGTCAAAGATAAGTTAGATGAGTACATCTGGAGTTGTTTTTATGTCTTCTGTTCTGTTCCATTGTTCCTCTGGTCTATTTTATTTGCCAGTACCATGCTGTTTTTATCAAAGTAGCTTTGTAGTATAATTTCAAGTCAGCAATTTTGATGTCCTTACCTTGCCTTTGTTGTCTAGAATTGCCTTTGCTATTCTAGGTATCTTTGGCTTCCAAATGAATTTTACAATTGTTTCCTCTAATTCTGTGAGATATACTATTGGAATTTTCATTGGGATTGCATTAAATCTGCATAACAATTTTGGAATATGGCCATTTTCACTATATTGGCTCTTCCTACACAAGAACAAAGGATATCTTTCCATTTTCTGATATTCTGTTCAATCTACCTTTATGGAGTACTTTAATTTTTATGTAGAGGTCTTTTACTTCCTTCATTAGGTTGATTCATTTTTTGGGAGGGGTGCTACTATGAAAGGTGCTGTTTTCCTAGTTTATCTCCCAGTGAGTTTTCCATTCTTTTATAGGAAGGCTATTGGTTTTTGAGTGTTGACCTTGTATCCAGCTATGCTATGAAATTGGTTATTAAATCTAGAAGTCTTTTGGTGGAGTTTTGGGGGTATTCTCTGTAGAGTATCGTGTCATCTGCAAATGCTTCTTTAAAGGTGACTTATTTTTTTGTGAATTCTATCCTTTATTCTTCTAATAATTTAAAAATGTTTCTTTTATAGCTTAATTGAGCTCTATTATTTCAAGTTCTTAAGATTTGCAGTGTCTGCCAACTCATTTATGATAAAACAATTCCTTGTGTTTTGAAATTGTGATTATGAGATTCTCATAACTTTTTTTCTGCAATCCTGTGTGGTCGTGATTGAAAGACTATTCCTCGGGGTAGCTTTGTACTTGGTTCTCTAGATGCTTTAAGGAGTTCCTAGACTGTGAAGGATGAGACCATACGAAGCATTCCCAAGATGACTTTCTCATGGGTGGCTTTCTGTACAGCTAGTTGGCAGAGGGTTCTAGGCTCATTTGAAGCCCTAAGTTTTGGCACAGCTGTTTTAGAATTTGGGCTCCCATTTGTCTCTACTTCCTGCACAGTGTGTCATACCCCACAGCCTGAGAGGAATTTACCAACGTAGCAGAACTCTCAAGTACATTGGATATAGATCAAAGCTGAGCACGGAGACTGGGGGCTCTTAGAGAAAGAAATATCAAGGCAGTGCTGGTCCAGTGAGATATTCTGGGGCCTAACAGAATTGAGGAATGAAAATCTGTACACCAAAAGGGAATTAAAGACATTATCCTGCTTAGTTCTTTAACGTCAGTCCCATAGACATTTTTGATAGCATCTTGAGAAGCCTTGGGGACTGTCAATTGAAGAGTACGAGCATGAAATGATGTTGAAGTTGTTACACATCATGACCTCCTAGTGTCTTTTTCTTTAAATCTCCTATGCCTCCTCTTCCTCCCTCATTCCTCCATCCCTTGATCCCTTTAAAAACTTGTACAAAAAAAAAAAAAAGAAAGGAGATCAAGAGATGGAGGGTGGAAAAGAGAGGGAAAGGAAATGGGATAAAAAAAAGAAATTAAGGTGCTTTATGCACACGTACCAACTTCCCATAAGGAACGTAAACATCATGGACTATACACATGTACTAATAACCTAAAAATGAAATAATGTTGAGAAAATAAAAATTGATCTCAATTTTCGTATATTTAACTATTGTGACTTTCTAAAGTGGTTTGGAGTTTCAGTAGGGAGGCTTTTGGAAGGTGGTTCGATCACCTTCTAAATGGGCAGTGAGGAGCTAGGGCCTGGTTGGAAGAACTGGTCACTGGAGGGGGTCATAAAACAGGAAGGTATGTCTTGTCCCTGATCCTTTCCTCTCTTTTTTTATTTCCTATTTCCATAATTTTTCTGCCTTTCTACAGGTTTAAAGCAATAGAGCTTTGATTAAAACTTCTGAAATTATGAGTCAAAATAAGTATTTCCTCCTTTTGATTGGCTTTTCTCAGGTGTTTTGTCACAATGTTGGAGACTGGTTAACATACCTTGCAAAACTGTGTATGCTTACTGCAGTAATTCTTTTCCTACTGTATTTTTCTTCTGACTGCCCATTATTAAAGGCACTGCACAGCACTGTGAGCAGAGGTTGATGAGATAGTGTTTGTTCTCAAGTGTAGAAGCAAAACTACAAGCAGATCAGTGTAATGCAATCAAATCTAGCTAGAGGGATAATGGGGTACAGAAAAGAGGCATTGCAGCTTTGTGAGGGAGCCCTTCATGAAGAAATAGCACTTAGGTGAGGTTTATAAAATATAGGTAGAATTTTGACAGGGATAAATAGACAATGAAACCTTAGCGCATTCTGTCTCAGCTCAGATTTTTGGAGAGGAGTTCCCTGATAAGTCTGTTTTTTAAAAAAAATTTAAACATACTACTTGCGGATTTATGAAGTACAGTATGATATATTGATAGATGTATGCAACATATAATGATCAGCTCAAGGTAATTAGGATATTCATTATCTCAAATAGTTATTATTTATTTGTAATGGAATCATTCAAAATCTTTTAGATTTTTTAAAATTTTATTTAAAGAGAAAAAACAAAAAAAGAAAACAACCAAACAAAACAGAAAAAGGGTAGCAACAATACAGAATTCCAAAGGCAAAAAATAAAAGAACCACAATAACAACAACAAAACAAAAACAAAAACGCTAAGAAATCACCACTTGATAGGTTACATACTGTCATCATTGGAAATAGTTGTTCAAGTTACAAAATTAATGCACACAAAGTAGACATTCAAACAGTGAGACTGTTAATAGTTCTGCTCAACAATCTAACAAAAACAGTAATGTGGTCATCTATCTTACACACTTAAACATACATTCAGTTATATCCTTTAGAGCACTTTCTTTTCCCCTCTTTTATATATATATATATATATATATATATATATATATATATATATATATATAATATATATATATAATATATATTTTTTAAAATTTTATTTTAAGGGGGGTAAAATTAAACACAACAAAACAGAACAGAACAGGACTTAAGAAAGCATAAATTTCAAAGCTATACAAGCAGGGATCTTCATTATCTGTCATTTTGTCTCTTGTTTTCTTCCAAATGGTTGTCCATATCTTTGTATATGGGAAGCTCATACTAAATACCATAGACAATTTTTTCACAAGATGTGTAGTTAACTGGCTCCCACTTGCTAAGGAGGGGGGACATGGGACAGGACGACATGAGATGTCTGATTCTCAGCCTGCCCACTGGCAGGATTACAGCCGCGCCCCCAGAGAGGGAAGGAGCTCCTTGTTCTCCCTGCACCCCGAGTCAACTGCATAGTGCAGGTCCCAATGCGCCAGGGTCTCTCTCCTTGGCCGCCGAAAGTCTGCCACACTCTCAGCCGCCCCCTAGAGAGGGAAGGAATTCCTTGTTCTCCCGGCACCCCAAGTCAACCGCATGGTGCAGGTCCCGATGAGCCAGGGTCTTTCCCCTGCAGGCCTCCTAAAGTCTGCCATACTCACCTGCTATTTCTTTCTGGTGAATTGACCATTACATTTCCAAAGTTCTGAAATGGCCATCAGATCACAGAAAGAATTCTCTTTAGGCTCCTGTTTGAAACCAGCAGCTACAGCAATCTGCTGGCCTTGCTTCAGGGCCATAATCTTTTAGATATTTTAAAATATAAATTACTGCTAACTATAGTCAAGCAACTGTGCTATGTAGAACACTAGAACTTATTTTTACTCTTTAATTGTGATTTTGTATCAAAAATATTCTTGTTTCTCATCTCCCTTCTCCCCTCTTGTCTCAAGCCATAGTATCCATTATTCTATTCTCTACTTCTATAATACTAACTTATGTAGCTTCTCTATATAATTGAGATCATGCAGTGTCTGTCTTTGTATGCCTGGTTTTATTTAATGTTATGTAAGGATTACATTCATGTCAAAAATAGCAGAATTTCCTTCTCTTTATAGCTAAAAATATGCCATTGTGTATCAGATTTTCTCTAGCCATTCATTCATGGAAACTTAGGCTGATTTCGTATCTCAGCTATTATGAATAGTGCTGCAATGAACACAAGCATGTGGGTATCTCTTTGACATACTGATTTCATTTCCTCTGGATACGTACCCACTAGTCAGATTGCTGGACCCTATAGCAGCTCTATTTCTAGCTTACTGAGGAACCTCCACACTGTTTTCCATAATGGCTATGCTGTCATTCACACCAACAGTGTATGCAAGTAGCTTTCTCTCCACATCTTAGCTGGAATTTGTTATTGTTTTCTTGTCTCTGTGATAACCATTCTCATGTGGTGAGATGATATCACACTGTGGTTTTGAGCTGCATTTTCCTGATGATCAGTGATGTTGACCAACTTTTTTTCATATTGATATTTGGTCTTTTTCTTTGTGTTAGTTAATATTCTGTAGCTATAATAAAAATAAGAAAGAAAATTTCAAGGAGGAAAAGTTTATTTTGGCTGTGGATTCAGAGGTTGTAGCCCACAGTGTTCTAGCTCCCTTGCTTTGAGTTTGAGGTAAGGTAGAAGATCAAGGCAGCAGGAGCTCGTGGAGATGTGGAGGATGCTGCTGGCCTGGTGATTTCCAAGAATGAGAAGAAAAGAGCCGGCACTGTAGGCCTTTCTCCTTCTGTTTTTGCTGTATCTGCCGGATGGCACTGTCCGCATTGCAGTCTTCCGCATCACTTTGCTTCTCCACAAGCCAACTATCTCTGGAAACACACCCTCCCAGACAACACAGAAGTATGCGTAACTAATTTCCTAGGTACTTCCCAATCCAATCAAGTTGACAATCAGGATTAACCACGGCAGTCTTCTTTGATGAAATGCCTGAGGATCTGCACACCGCGGCACACACCTGTAACCCTAGTATTGAGAGCCTGAGGTCGGAGGAGTACAAGTTCAAGTCCACTCTGGGCAACTTGGTGAGACCTTGTCTCAAAATAGAATGAAATTTAAAAAACGAATTGGGAGCTGGACATGGTGGTGCACCTCTGTGAACTCAGCATGTGGGAGGTGGAAATAGGAGGGTTACCATGAGTTTGAGGCTAACATGAGATACATAGTAAATTCAAGTGTAACCTGAGTCTCAAAAAAAAAAAAAAAGAAAATCAGGCTCAGTGGTATAGAATCTCTGGCTTCAATCCTCCATGCCAAAAGAGAGAAAGAAAGAAAGAAAGAAAGAAAGAAAGAAAGAAAGAAAGAAAGAAAGAACCTGAGTGACGCATTTAAAAGAACACCCTACTTCTCTTTCATTCGTCTTGTGACATTTCTATCTAATACTCCTTGCTTGTTTATTAATTTATTATGCTCATCTGTTTTCCCCTGTAATATTTCAAGACCTATGTGGGAAGAGTTTTTTTGTACTGACCACTATAGTATACTCACTGCAGAGAAAAGTCCTTACCGCATAACAACACATATTCCTGGTATGCAATAGTGGGCCTCCATTCCCAAGGTGGGTATGCAAAGTGACACCCCGTTGGCTCCCACTTTGAGGGTGACAGGAGTTGCTCTGTAGCCATCTACTTGGACATCCCATCAATATATCCCCCGGAGCTTCTGGCCCTTTGCCCTTGCTGACATGCCAGTTCTTAGAATTCTTCTACTCTATTTTTCTTTTCTTTTCTTTTCTGTTCTTTTTTTTTTTTTAAAGAAAGGGACTAAAATAGTGTTCTCCTCTTAAGGTTTGCCCATGATAGCTGCAGAATATATTTATCGTACTTACTGTGAATTATTCAACAGGTAAAACAGCTGCTCACACCTACTTTGCTGGGTTGTATCATTCAATCTGGTTTGCTTCACCAGAAGAATCCTTATGTTGATCAGACCCTGTCCTTTGGCTTTGTATTGTGCAGATGTGGAACCCAAAGTTACAAAAAGATGGGGAAAAAAGAAGAGGAAGAGAAAAATGTTTCAAATTCCAAACAGTAGCCCAGACTTTCACCTGCTTCTAAGACCCGATGAATTAGTAAGTCTATGAAACAAGATGGTACTTACACAGTCAAATGCAATTTTGTTTTTAAACTCAAAGTGAGCTTACATTTTTAAGGTTTCCTTCCACCCAAGTAGGGGAGGCACAAAGGACTAGGTGTGCAGTAAGCAGATGTAGTCTGAGGTTCACACAGATGGCTCCACACATAGCTTTTTCCCAGGGACTGCGGAGTTCCTGCTCACACAGCGCATGTGCCTGTACTGAGGAGTAGGACTGCCCTGCCCTTTACTCTCTTACTAAGTTCATAGCCTTACCATTTTGCTCCATGTGTGTGTTCTTCAGGGACTGCTAAATTTGTAGAGAGTGGGAGAAGTTAGTAGTTCTGTTTTATACCTCTTGACTTTCCACCTCTAAGCAATCTTGGGGGCATGGGCACTCTGTCTAATAATGGGCCACAGCCAGGCGGGGCTGAGAGCAGCGTCTGATGTCACAACCAATCAAGACAGCACCTGACGAAGGCCTTTCAAAGAAATCTTTTTCCGCATCTTCAGAGAGGAGCGTCCTTTTGTTCTCCTTCTAGAAGGTCACAGGGCCCGGTCAGCCTCCTCCAGAGAAGGAGAAATTCCGTAGGAGTTCCCTGGAATTGTGCTTCTGTTCTATATCAGGCCACAAGTGGCAGGCCATACTGTTTACAAGATACCCTGTGGCTTCTTGGACTGACCTGGTTTCAGAGAGCACGTTCCAGGTGGAAGATGAAAGCCGTGCAGGCCTCTGGGAGGCAGAAGGCATTTGTCAGCGAGGCCGTCACTGGAGTGAGAGCACACAAATGCTCTGGGAAGAGTCTACACTCTGGAGTTTCAGATGCAGTAAGAAATCAAGGCAATGTGTTAACCTGTGTGTGCTGTTATTAATCCCCTGCCTGATCAAAATCCCTGGGGCCACTGAGTCCTTAAAGTGCACAGGTCTCAGGGGGCAAAAAAGCCACACTACAGATGTTCTTTGCTTTTAAAGGAAAGTAGGTATCAATCAATACATTCTCTCTCTCTCTCTCTCTCTCTCTCTCTTCCTGAGTTCATCCATAGGCAAACACGTTTTAAGCTATTTTGCAAGACAGCAGTTGGGCTTTTCTGTGTTGAACTATGACATCAGTTGAGAAAGATTTAATAGTTGTGCTAATGGAGTAGAGCAGAGTTGTCTTTCTTAATTAACAAGTACCAAGAAGAATTTGTTAGCAATTTTCTCTCTTTGTCCCCTCCCCCCAGCTGATTTCAAGTTCCTGAGCTCAAGAGATTCTCCTTGCCTCAGTTTCCTGAGCTGGGACTGCAGACATGTGCCACCACACCAAGATCCAACTGATTGTGTAAAAGAAATTCTAGGAATACAGGAAGGGAAATTTTTTCTTTGTTAATGGTTTAAAACCGTGCCTTCCCACATGTCCTGGAAGGGGTCAGTCTCAGCACTGTTTTGTGAGATGCAGACTTGTTTATGGTAGGTTTAGTGACTGGTAGGAAAATGTGAACTGTCTAATCTGCTTAGAGCTGAAATGCAAAGACATAGCCCCCACTATTAGGGCTCTCATGGCAACTAAACAGCTTAAACTCCATGGGAGAATCACATCACAATATAAATGAAAGTCATGGAATGTGAGAGCAAAAGGAAAATGAAACAGGAAATTCTCATGGTGATGCTTCATTCTCAGTCTCATCGAAGGACAAGGCCAGAATTAATGGACTTGCGGAGCTCTCTCCAGCTCACATTTATTTTGGCCGGGCATCAGCCTTTTCTTCAAAGACTGAAGGAACACAGCAAACTTCAGTTACAGAGCGGAGGGCCCCCATAGTTGATGGCTACCGCCCTGTAACATGAAAGTAGGGTAAAAGCTTTTGTTAATAACTCATGAAGCAATTTCTTCCACATTAAATATTTTCACTTCATGGTCCTTGACAATAAAGGATGTTTTAATGTGATTCTGGGCCTCAAATTCAACATATAGGTTCTCAATCAACAAGAAAGGACTGGGGTTTCCCTCAGGCTGGCTGTAAGCAAACCTCTCCTCTGTTATACTTTTAAAAATCTTACTTTTCTGTCCTCAAAGTGGAAATTGATTTATAACTCCCAGGACTTAGTTTAATTGTCTTGGTTAATTATGATTATAGAGTATACAGAAATACCATTTTGAACAACAACGACAACAACAAAAACCAAAAACAAACAAAAAAAGCAAAGACAAAAATTAAATTACATTAAATAATATTGTATCTTAGATAAAGATTTTATGTGTTACTCAGTTTTGATTTAACTGAAAGGTCTCTCTCTTTGAAGATAGCATGCATTATTGTGGTTTATTATGACTATTGTGGCATGTTGGAGAAAGGCTAAAAGAATTAACCTGAAATTACTGTTTTTAGCAAGCTGAGAGACAACTGAAATTCAAACAGTTTGGATTTGCTCCCCCAACAATCACATGCGTCACTTGAAGTTTCTCTGTATTACAATTCTTTGAAACGACTTGAAGTTCTTGATTTCTGTATTTGTTATCTAATAATACACGTTAAAGATCAGTGAACAGAGTTTGTGTCCAAAAAAAGTTTGTGACCAGAAGCCCTATTTACGTTATGTAGCAGTCTTTGTACCTGATGATGAGTGAACAGCTCTCTCTGCATTTCATGACGTAGCCCGTGACTCGCCCTGTGCTTTCTGGGGGCTCAGGCTGCCATCATGAACCAACAGCAAGGGCTGGGGGTGGAGCTCCACGGTAGACCATTTGCCTAGCATGTTCCCCAGCTTTGTAAAAACAGCAACAACATGAAAAATGAGCTTCTGTGTACTCAAATGTATCTGTACTTCACGGTTGGGGGGGGGGTCAGTGTTTCAGGACTGATTTTCTGATCGTTTTGAACACACAGTATGTCACTAGTAAAGCCATAGAAGGTTAGCAACATGGGTGCAGCTATGGGAGAGCTCCACAAGTTCAGGGGCACGGCACATTTTGTGGGGAGTTTGGAAGTGGGGTCCTGGCCCCAGTGTGCCTCTGCTTCCAGTATGGGCTGCCTCCATGGTGTGTCATTTTACACACTTCAGCCTTGGTCTTCTGTCTTATGGAGTTCATGAGGCAGAATGTCAAAGCCCCTCGCTTCTCAGCGAGGTGGCTGTAAGGAGGTGGCAGGCCAGGAGGCTGTACTGCAGGGAAAAGCTTGAGTCTTAGCAAGGCAGGAGTCTTAGTAGCGACAGAGGTGGGCTGAGTCCTTCCCAGTGTAATGGGCAGTGGGAAAAAAGACTGGCTGCAAGGGGCGAGCCTGGGAAGGCAGGGGTTAACAGAAGCAAGTGGATACTGAGCCCAGGTCCATGTCCTGCTACTGAGGTGGAAGAAAACAAGGGCATTTGGAAAAAAGAGCCCATTGTGGACGTAGGCAAGGGATAAACTCTGTTTTAAGTTTAGTATCAACCACAGTGAGTCAATCTTAGTGTTCTCATCTGTAGATAGGGATAATATTACCAGCCTCACAGGATTACTCTGCAAACCAAGTCAGACATGGGAAAGCCCTTAGCGTGTGACAGGTGTTTGGTGAATACTCTCTCCTTCCCTGTGCTTGAAGATTTGACAACTGAGTTTAAACATATGTTTAGGGACTCAGGGTTTCTGGGATCACTGTTCTGCAGGGTTGGTGAGGTAGGGCTGGTATGTTTATTTGATGACCTTTTCTTTCATCTCTGGCATCTTTGGTGACCCCTTCAAGTCTTCCATGCTGTTACTGAGCACATTTGGCTTGAGAGTTATGCTGTTGTCATTGTTCTGCTGCTGATAATACTGTTGATTATTGGTAATAATATCGCACCGTTGATGCTAACATCAGTGGTGTTGCTCTGGCTTGCTGTGGAGAGCTGACGGAGGACTGGGGTCAAATGAATGGGCACAGCAGGCATCATGTGTTTCTGGGTTCCTTCAGCTTTCCATTCTGGTGCTTGGCAAGGCCCGTGGGAGAACTTCCCTTTGATTTTCCAACCTGGAGAGCAGTACCCAGTGCAGACTTGGTCCCTTACCCTCTAGAAAACATCTTTGTGCAGATTTACCCTGGAATCAGGCCTCCATTCTCCATGCGACATGCACAGTTTCCCTAGAGATACTCTGACTAATGTCTTTTGAACATATGAAGAGGCTGTAGATGCCATCACTTTGCATAAAGATTGTATTTCAGCAATGTAGAGGGTCTGCAGTGGCTATTTATAGCTCAGTCCAGCACATACTCCTTATTATTGGTGCCAGCCCGATTCCAGGGAACAGTCACAGACACACAATCTCCCTTCAACTGGGGGAAAAGAGACGGCTCCTCCACTGCACTGTCAAAGGAAAGACTGGCACCCGGGGTTAACTCTGCAGTTCTGTGCTCAGACCAGGGCCAGGCACACACATGGAGCTCATGAAACCACGGTTAGAGGATAGACTTGTGTATACCTTGCAGAGCTGCCAGGTTCCCCTTGGCATCATGCTGCTTCCACACTATTCAGGCCTCAGCTCCAATAGTGTGTGTCCCAACCCGCCAAAGCTAGAACTCCATCACAACTTCCTATGTATATCCTTCTCAGGACTGGTCCACTCCCACATGCCCTGCTTGTAGATGGGTTCACATGTAGACTGCTGTCTCCTCTTCCTGCTAGCACGTAAGCATGAGTGACAATTTCTATCTTGCTGATGCTTTTCCCTAGTGCTTAGTATAGTTCATTGTCCAAGGAAGGCATTCAGTAAATGTTTCCTGAACTTGTTTGAGGGATTTATGCTATTCATTTTATGTATGTATCTAAAACACAGCAGTGTTCTGTTGTCTAGAAGTTGGAATTTGAGCAACTTCAAATTTCTGGAAAATGACTTTGAATCCAGAAATGAAAAGCACTCAATGTCAGAGGTGTCAGGAAGAAAACTTTATACATGGAAAAGGTGCTGACCTCAGTGCAGTCTTGATAATGGACTGTGTTGATTCCTGGTTGGTAGTCAAGTGTGCAGCCAAGTCACCTTGTTGTCAAGTCTACAGCAGACTTGGAGGAGTGGACATAGCTGTGCTGGTGTTAGACACTGGAAGCTTCCCCGCCGAGCATGGTTATTAAATCTAGGAAGTTCAGGTAGGGTTCTGTGCACATAGATGCCAGAGAGCTTGTTAGCCTGGGCTTCTCCAGAACCAGCTGGGAACGGAGTGGCTGACAAAGCAGAGGATCATGGACAGAGAGCTCCGCTGTACACAGGGTTCAGACGTGTGGAAGTGCCTTTCCTTCCTACCGTATCTTTACAGGTATGGGCAGGTGAAAGGGCAGCTTCATTCACCTGGTGTTCATTTAGGTAGCTCTTCACTGTCCATTGTCCTCTTTATTTTGTTCTAGAGAGAAACAGAAAATGGTGTTGCTTTCAAAGACCTACGTGCATATATTCTTACTTTGTGTTAGATATTTGTAAATGGATGCTTCCACTATATCGCATATAGGGATTCTGCAAATTATTTCTGGCCTACAGGCAATCATGTTAGGAATAAGGCTGTCTCACCAAGAGAGACTGGGTCTGTAAACAAGGCTTGGTGCCACAGGCATGGACACAGCTGCTTTTATTTTTAACTGCTCTTGTGTGAGAATACAAAGAAAGTGTTACGTAAAGAACAGGAGGTTTTGGACATCCACTTCTACTGCATTACCTAATCCCGCAGTTGCAGATTTCACAAGATTCACCTGCAGGTGCTGCGAGCATCAAAAATTTGTACTGTTACGCTTTAGGCACCAGTAATAAGAGCAAAACTGAAAACTCCACAAATGATCTTAGAGATACCAGAGAGCTTGTTAGCCTGGACTTCTCCAGAACCAGCTGGGAACGGTGTGGTTCTTAGAGATTATATAAAATCTTTGCCTGGAAACATGACCCTAGGTTGGTGCAGACAATTTCATTTTTGGTTCTAATTGTGTCACTATGGGCACAAATTTTGGGGCGTTGAGGCCTTGGTTTCCATAATTGTGAAGCAAGAAAAGCAATATATTATCCTGTGACTACTACAAAGCTCACTGTGCAGTCAGATAAGATATCTGATGGGACAAATCTTTGGAAATGTGGGTGCTGCCTCTGTTAGAGTTATTCATATTTGGTGCATTACTCAAAGCACTTTTTAAAAATCTCTGATTTAATCGTAACAGCTCACGTACTGCCTGTGTCTTACCGTCAAGAGTCTACTTTCCAGGTTTAGTGAGGATGAGTTTGGAACTTGGATCTCTTAGCTCCTACATGGGCAATCCAGGCTCTGTGTAGAATAAAGTGACACTCCGCTGACATCCTTCAGAAGGCCAGGGGCACCTAAAAGAGAATCTGGGCTGTTTTTACAGGGCCACACCAACCGTCAGAGGGATCTCTTCCCCAGGAGACTAAACTGAAATGACCTCTGCTTGGTAGAGTTTCAGCTCTCTCGGGGTTTTTTGAACCTGAGGCCTGCTGCACGCTTTAGGGAGCATGATATCAGTGGATATAAGCATGGGTACCAGACTGTCTTCCCACAATTTGGGCAGAGGTTCCTGGCTGCTCTTGGGCCTGACTCTTCCAACACCATCAACAAGGAGGAGAGCAGAAAAGTAACTTTGTGGATTAAATTACAGTATGACAGCCAGTCACTGCAAACTACGCTAAAGGGCAGTATACGGCTCATGTCATCCACTCGAACCAGGAAATGAGGTAGAAAGAAGATCAAGGACAAAGTGACAGCAGAAAGCCATGGAAGCAAAAACTGAGAAGCCAGACAGCGAGAATTATTATGTCAAAACATCAAAAAGCTAGCGGATAAAAGTCACCCTGTCCCCCAAAGACCCCCAAATAAGCACAAAACCAAAAGTAGACGGCCCTGGCCTGCATCCAGCCCCATTTACTTTGTGGTTTTACTCTCATTCCACCCCGTGGGTTTCAGATGCTTCCTCTAAAACTCTGCATAGTCAAAAACTCCTTCTCCCGGCAGGGAGCAGGCTCCAGGGACAGGTGGGCTGATTCGGGTGCTCATTTGACCACAACTTCTGTCAGATCATCTCATAATCCCAGTGTCTTAAAACACACACTACCCACCCCTATCGGGGCTGTGAGCTCTTCTCGCTGGCCCACGACAATGCTGTAGAGTATACTCTTGCTTCTTTTGATTTTAATAAATCTTGTTCTTGTCACTCCTTCTGAGGGTCTTGATCAGTTCTCATCTGGGTACCAAGAACCTGGAAACAACGCTCCAAAACTCTCCAGCCAGAAGCATAACTTATATGTGAGGGTATCAATGAACAGACAGGCAGCCTAGTTCAAACCTTAAGCCTCTGCCTTTACGTGACCGGGGGGGGGGGCTGTTTAACCACCCCGGGAATCAGTTTTTTCATGTGTGACATGCCTAGTCCTCATAAGGTAGCAGGTGACGCAGCTGAGGTTCACAAGTAAAAGGACCTGCTCAAGGTCACACTGTCAAAGAGCTAGTCCACAAATTTCTCTCCTAAACACCGTACTTGTTCCCAGCTCGCAGCAAACTCTGTAGCATTAGGGGATTTCAGAAAGCTCGCTTTCTCTGTTGAGGATGGAATTTTGCTCTATTTTGAGGTAGAATGTCTGTGAGGCTTCCTTCAGCCTGGACCCAGAGGGATACTTGGGATTATTTGAGTAAAACCCCTGACAACTGTCATTTACAATAGCTGTCACTTATCCTGACATCAGTTCTGAAGTCTCCACATCTTACTAAAGGAAATCAAATGCAGACCACAAATGAACAGTGCTACTGCATAATGGGTAAAATGCTTTCCTTTTTTTTTTTCCTGCATAAAACTCACCAAGATAAAATATTTTTCTTGAAATTGTATGCCTGTAATTCTCACTAACTGCTTGGCAGAAGGTACCGTGGTCTGAGGGTGACATTGATTTTTATTTCAATTTATTTTTGCTGGAGGTTTGGGCCTTTGCCCTTGCCTTGTGTAGCGCACACTGACTTCTCGTTCTGGCTAGCAGGCTTGACTGCGGAGATTTTCTGCCAGGCGGCTGTGGATTCCATGGTGGCCCCTGTGTTGGTATCCATGAAGTCAGAGGATACCATGGGGAGGCTGTGTTAGAATCTTTTCTAGGTAGGAAGGATAGGTTTGTATGCTAAATCAGGGATTCTCCGCCTTGATATCACGGATGCTTGGGCCCAGCTAATTCTTCGCTTGGGGTTGGGGTTGGGGTTGGGGTTGTCCTGTGCATTCTGGGACCTCAAAGGCGCTGTGGGTTGATGCTCATTTGGTGCTAGGGACACCCACACTCAATAGTCATGACAACCATAAGTGTCTCCAGACACTGCTATGCTCCTTACAGACAAGGTGCCACCCATGATTGAGAGGTTCTATATTAAAAGATTGGAGTCCTCACAGCTTTCAGAAACAGGGAAGATTGTAGGACCCCAGGCTGGGCATGCAAGGGAGTAAAGAAGGCGTTGGGAGAGAGGAAGGCATTGAGGATAGGGTTATTTGCATATTAAAACACAGTCTAAGTATGTATGTCAGTACATTGTGACACAGCTGGCCTTTAAAATGCAATGATGGTAAACTCAGGCCTCTTTGGAATGGTCTTGTATAGCCAGAGGCATGCGTGCCATTGGTCTTCACTGATTAAAAAGCCTGTTATGTCTGCATATATCAGATCCTTACATATAACATCCGTAATTCTTTAGAAGTAAATTCCACGAAGCAGAGGGGAGGCTTGGAACAGGTAGGGTCTGTTAACTATTGTGTGAGGATTGCCCTGTAGTTTTCTTTTCTCCTGCTCTGGTTTCTAGAAAACCCACAGAATGCTTGTGTGGTGAGGTTAAGTCTTCCTCCATATCCCTAAGGCATGGAACTGAGATCACAGAAATAAGGAAGAGAAACAGAAAAAAGATGGTTGCTTGACCCAGGCACAGTGGACTGCAGTTCAGGGCTCTCTGACTGTGTCTGCCACAGCCACTGCCACCATGACTCAGAGTGTATGTGTTCTGTATATGTGTGGTATCACTGTACTCCTGTGTGTTTCTCTATGCATATCTGTGTGTTTGCACAAGTGTCTGTGTTACTGTGTATGCATCTGTGTGTATGAATATATGTGTGCCTGTGTTTCTCTGTGTGTGTGTGCTTCTGCACATGTCCATGCTTGTGTGTATGGCTGTGCAGTTTGGATTTGGCTCTGTGAGTCTTGGGTGGGCCTAGCAATTCTCTTCATATCCAGCCCAGAAAAAGGCGGTTAGGAAATGCCTTGAACTGTGGTGCAAAAGCTAGACTTGCTTTGTGGAGTTTGTTTCAAATGGGTTTTGTTTTGAATCTACAAATTCATTCAAATTCAATCACAGCAAAGTTCATAGATTGTGATGTCATGTGGATTCAAACCAAAAAAAGGCGGCATAGGATGCTTCCTGCCAGATTTCATTCTTGGATTCAGGAAACTCCCCTATTCACTGGTCTTTTTTCTTTTTCTTCTTTTTTTTTTTTCTTTTTTCTTTGCTTTGTAAGCTAAAACTCCAGGGCTATGTGCTTTACTAAGCTTTACTCCCATTTACAGGATTTTCTTTTTTGAATAGCCCTTGGGCCTTAAGTGTATCATCTGTGCTATTTCTTCAAGCTCAAATCACTGTAATTAATGTTCATGCCAAAAGGGAAATTTATCTGTCCAGTTGTACAGATAGCAGCATTGCTGAGGGGTAGGAGGGGGTGAGGAGAACAGGAATTAGTAATCTATAGGATTTACCAATCTACTGCTTGTTGTTTTGAAGCTGATGGAGTCGAGTAGCTTCTCCATGCACAGGGAAGTGCTCTCTCTGAGGCAGTCTACCTGCTGTGGCCACCCACGATGTGGTAACTAGTTCTGTCTGGTCTCTTGCAAGCTTGGTGATGTCTTTTTTGTCACTCTAGGCTGGTAGGGCTGAATGTTAGTTATGTGGGACTATCACTGGGGATACTTAAGGAAGAGCTGGGCTGTCCTTTAGGAGAAGGCACGGTCTCTGGTCCTTCAGACAAGGAAAGAGAGAACTCTGGAGCTCGTGTCTACCACCCCTCTGTGTCTGTCACACTGGAAATGTAAAAGGCACACCACGACTGGCTCTTTTAGCACTGCCTTTTCAGGACACTGTTAGAATTAGGGTTGTATCTGATTTCCCATTGAGTCTTTTTGTAGCTAGAGAGAGCCAAAATTCATTGCCTCCCAGCATAATTCTTGAATGATAAGTGTGTTAGTTCAAGGTGTTAGACACAAGGAGTGGAATCTCTGTGTTTCAGTTAGTGAACTAATGGATAAATGTACATGGGGCTGAGGAGTCAAGTTTAGTTACTGCATGGCTTTAGTGTAGACATCTTTATATTCTAATGTATTCTTGTTTTTCATTGTCTTTCTGCCAAAGAGATTATACTCAATCTCTTAGAGCCTCAGATTTGTTTAACAAGTAGTTCCTGGGCACCTATTCTGTGTAAGGCATACCATCACATGCTCTGTGGTGTGTACCTAAAAAAACCACATATAATAAAATTGTTATGAAAATACATTAAAGACCTAAAGTTCAAACTGTGAGTGCTCACTCATCTGTTCATTTGTACATTTAGCAAATTGCTCTGTGTTAGGAGTTGTGCTAGGTGCCAAGGACATGGTTTTATAACATGCAATACAAAGGCCTGTGTATCAGTATTATTGATTTTCCTGGCAGAAAACACTTAACTTGGGTGGTATGATGTGAGAAAAATCAAGGGACTATTTACTGAGATGTAAGCAAGTTTAGGAAAAGCAACCAGGATGGTGCAGGACCCAGGGTGAATCATAGGGAGGTACAGGTCCCCAGCTGGCAGTTCCATTGCTACAAAGTTGGAGAAACAAGCCTGGGGGAGGCAGGTGGGAGCCCCAGTACACTGGGAAGGATGGAGGAGACTGAGAGGTACTCCCGGTGGACAGCTTGCGGAAGGAACCAGAAGTTACTGGCCTGGAAATATATTTGCCAGTGTGGTCCCATCCATGGAGTCCCGAAATGTGGAGGAAAGTACAGCTCTAAGTGCTATATTAACCTGTCTTCCATGAAAATTACATTAACCCATCTGCAGATGGTACCCCATGACATGACCACCTCCCACCAAGCGCCACCTCTTAAAGGTTCCACCACATCTCACGTTACCACACTGGATCCAAAGATTCCAATACAGGAGACTTTGGGGGACACACTCAAGTCATCAAGGACTCTGCAAGATATGAAAGGACAGGACTTGATTGCTGACTGGACTTCAGAGTGCAAGAAAAAGAAGATGGCACTGTTACCAAGTTTTGATTTGAACAGGAGAAGATAAACATACCATTACCCAGTTAGCGAAGGCACAAAAAGATGAAGAGTCTTTGAGAGAAAAGATGCATTTTGATTATAGTACTTTAGGATTAGAAGTGCCCATGAGACATGTTGTAGACTTGAAAGCAGGGCAACAGAGGTAGCACTGGAGATTAGCTGGTTATCAGCCAAATGGTGTGTGCATAGGGTCTTACTGGGGCCTCTGGGGCTCATCTTCCTTGAGGGACTATAGACTTGCTTTGGGGTTTACGGTTCGGTTAGGATTTACCTCTAGGTATAGGGAAGAGTTTATACCTAATTCTACAAGTTGAGTCCTGTAGCAACTATGGATCTCCAGGTTCGCAGTGGAGTCCCCACAGCTGGCACAGAAAGAGAAACAAAGGCTCCTCAGAGAAGCCCTAAGCATGGGGCATCTGGAAACTGATGGTTGCAGTGGAAAAGAAGGGGAGCACCAACCACAGGGGTGATCAAGGTCAAAGAGCATAAGCTTTTTCATGAAGACAGAGTGAAGGACCTCAAGGTTTTGAGCACAGATGGACAGGTGGCCATGCTGAGTGGGCCACAGGTGGGCAGCTGCAGGCTGGCTAATTCACTGTTGTATCTTCAGAGCAGGAGACAAGGCCTGCCCAACAGAGGTGCCACCGAAATGAGAACAAAAGTGATGGGAAGAGGGAATGAGTTAAAGAGAAACTCGGGTTACCCGAGTGCCTCTGACTGGGAGGGTGACGTCATCTTTGGGAGACATTGGAGAGAAAAGGGGGTCATGGAAATCTAGGAAGAAAGAAGATACATTTCCTTGCCAATATATTGCAACTCAAAGGATGGTGTGAAATTCAAGTGAATACGTCTAGTTGCGGCTGGAAGAATCTATCCAGAACTTGAGAAAAACTTCTAGGTTACAACTGTAGATCCCCACATCATTAGTAGGAACCGTTAGAAGACAACTGTTGAAGAATACAATAAATAGTGAAAAAAAATGAGGAGGCCAAGGATTTCGACTACAGGTTTCAACCAGGGACACGTGGAAGGTGAGAGACAGCAGCACTGGAGGAGAGTGACGGGCTGGCCAGAGGGTATGGGGTTGAGCAAGGAGAGGAGTAGTGAGCTCCCAGCAGAAAGAAGCAACGTAGGGGCTGGGGATTTAGCTCAGCGGCATAAGCGCCTGCCTTGCAAGAGCGTGGTCATGAGTTCAATCCCCGGTAACGATTAAAAAAAAAATAAGAAAGAAGCAACGTAGAAATAGTATTCACTTGAACAGTCTTGCAGTAACAATGCGATGCTGTCTTTGAGTCTTCAGTTCCGAAGAAACATGACTAATTGGTGGTGGACTCTGTCATTAGTCAAATCGACCCAGGCTGTGGGCAATTCATGTAGGTACCCCGGAACCCAGGTCACAGGGATCCTAGAAATAGTATTCACTTGAACAGTCTTGCAGTAACAATGCGATGCTGTCTTTGAGTCTTCAGTTCCGAAGAAACAAGACTAATTGGTGGTGGACTCTGTCATTAGTCAAATCGACCCAGGCTGTGGGCAATTCATGTAGGTAGCCCGGAACCCAGGTCACAGGGATCCTCCGCTTAACCTTTGATTACAACCTTTCCATTGGCAAACTTCAAAGCTCTGTTTATGAAGGTAAAAGTCACTGCCAGATAAGGAATTTTTGCTGTGCTAGCTCCTATCTCTGAGGAAGGCTCCGATGTAAATAAACCCTCTCTCTGAGCTTCAGAGATGATACCTGAGACACACACCCTCTACCCCAGAGTGTACTTGTGAAAAAGTTTTGGACTCGGGGAACAGGACATGTTCATAATGGTTCTATAAGAATTCTTCATCTCATCTCTGGCTTAATGTTATTTTAAAATAGCGTTTGTGGTTTAATCATTTTTTGAGATCTTGCTACTAGATTTTTTAAAATCTGTTTCTAGAAGCCAAGATAATTTGCTCATATAATTGTTTCTGAAACAGATCTTATGCAAGATATTCTCTCTTGGTAAAACTTGAGTTGTGCATCTGCTGACTCGTGGCCAGACACCAAAAAGGACCCCAGCTGATTAGCGAAATTGTACCCTTGCCAGGGTCTGGATCTCAGACACATGTGGCGTCCTCCTGACTCAGAGGAGGTGGGGCCTAAAATCATTGCGGGCTGAGAAGGACTGGCTGGGAGCCGGCTCTGCCTGCTGCTGAGATAAGCAGTTCTGCGGCAGCCAGCAGCATTTGCCTCCCAGTCCCTGGGGAGTAGCTCTGGAGGAAGCCGGAGGCCCGCAGCTGGCCCGTTTCTTCCCCGGAAGAAGCACTGCCCAGCCTGGGTATTTGGTGCAACTGTACCATTGCCGGCCACCCTATTTCTCTATGTCCTGAAATGGGTCAATAAAGTTATTCAAGAGGTTCACACAGATCCATTTCAGATTGTGATGTTACAGGTTCTGGGATTCTGGAGTCTCGAAAAAGAAAACAGTAGATTTCAATCGTAAGAATTACCGTAAAATGCAAGGCAGTTTTCAGCAACCATGGCCACAGTCGCCTTGAAGCATGTGGCTTGGTTGGTGGGAACTTGGATTATTAAAAACAAAAAACAAAAAACCAAACAACGGTTCCTGTCTTCTTTTTATTACGGCTCAGCTAGCTAGCAAGGACTGTGGAGGCGGCCGGCGATCAGAAATGAATGTCTAACTTGGATTTTGCACAACTGGGTCCCACTCCAAAGCACACTGGCTGGCCTCTGACCCAGCTTGAGTTTTACAGGGACAGCAAATAAGGTAGAGTTTGGGGAGTCGCAGGCCCCCCAGCGCCGCGCTGGGGACCCTGCTGGTCTGCAGGTCGCTCCTGATTAGAAGGCCCACAGCTGTTTTGCTTCCCAGTTCTCCTCTGAAACACCACAAACAGGAATCTAGTTTCTTTTAATTTTTTTCCTGCAGCATTTTCTTTGATTCCTCCTCCTCCCTCCTCTTTTTCTTTCTCTTGTTTTTACAATCTCCCTGTAATGACTAATTGGCACTGTTTCCCAGCTTTTTTTTCTTTTTCTTTTTTTTCTTTTTTTTTTAATGTTTCTCTTGCTCTGGTTACAAGTCGTGCTAACCCAGTAATATCCACAGGGACCTATAGACAGCCAACATTTCCAAATGATATACAGCATTCCCCTTTTCTTGCAAAGTGTAAAACATTTACAAGGAAATGTACAAATGTATTAGGAACATTTCCCGGGTCGGTCGTTAGCGCGCGCTCTCCCCCGCGCGCCCGGGGTGCCCCCGCCCGGGGCCCCCGCGCCCCCCTCTGGAGCTCACGTTTCCGCGTGCCAGTGGGGCGGCCCGCGAGACCGCAATTGCTCTGGCCCGGCTTGACGAGCCTCCGATGCCCATTTACTGCGCGCGGCAGCCACTCTGGAGCCGCGGCACATCTGGATGGAGTCAGCTGCCGAGCCCAGGGGCCAGCGCGGCCAAGCCAGCGGAGCGCGGCGGCAGCGCGAGGGAGGCCGGCGCCCGGGCGCCCCCGCCGGCCACCCCTGTCCCCGCCCGGGCTGGATTTCCTGATGTAAACAGAGCGGCCTGCGAGAACAGAGCCGCTCTGCTGAATGTGTCATTGAGGGTTCTTTATCTGCTTGGGGTCAACGCAGTGCTTCAGAAAAGAACACAAGCGTTGCTTTCGAATTTCAACAGCTCCAAAGTCACAGACGTTACTCTGCGGGGTAGGGCTGGGGTGGAGGTGCCCCAAACCCCAGCTCCTGCTTTTGTGTTTACTTGTTCCACTTTATGGTAATTTGGGGGCTAATTTCATTATCTACAGCCAAATTGGAAACAAGATGCTCTTTCTGTGAGCGGCGCTAAAGGCGTGTGTGAGTTTCTGTGCAGGAGGCTGCAAGTCCCCAGCCCAGCAGGGCCTGAAAGGGGCCAGACTGATTTTCCCAGGGGGAAGCTCACGCGATTCGGCTAGAAGTTCCTTGCTTTTTGTCACTGAGCACCAGCCAGGAATGCATTTCCATCCTGAAGGGCTCTGCAGGAGGGGCTTAAATGCAGGTTTCCTACCCTGAAGGTGGATGGCTGCTCCTCCTGTTTTTGAAGGACTATTGTCCTGCAGTCAGTCATCCACTGTGCTGTGTCCGCGTGGGCTGGAGTCGCTCCCCCAGCTAACTGTGTTAGTTGATTTTCTTCTTGAGGCTTTTTGACTCTGAATGGTGTTGAAGGTAGACATCAGCCAACTGAAAACCATGACAGAGGCACTTTGACATGGCTGATAGAGAGGGAAATTCAAAATGATGGCAGAGCTTGTGTTGTCATCACTGATAATTAAAATGAAATACAGTTATGCTTCCAGTTCAGTTACAACCCATTTAAACCGTCGCGTCCAGAAAATTCTACTGGCAGCATTATCCTTGGATACTGGCAGAGTCTCTAGCCCTTAGTAGAGACCGGGTTTGCAAAAAAAATCTTTAAATGGAAATTGGGAGGGGCCTGCGTGCATATCTGAGAACAGTATTTGGCCAAAAGGCAGGTTGTGAGCTGGCTTGGAAAGAGCCGCCAGGCTTTGGGTGTAAGATTGCAGTGGTACAGCTTCCTGTGCAGATTTGTCAAAGCACTTAAGCTCTCTCCTGCAGACGGTAGTTGGACTTCGGGAGAACTTCCAGATGAAAAGAACCCCACAGTCACCTCTGTGTTAGGGAAGGGGTCTGTCACAGTCAGCTGTGATCTGCAGTGGAGGAGTAACCATCCCCAAACAGGGCCACAGGGTGGAGCTTTTCCGACCACTGATTGTACTTTGTTAGAAATTGGCCCAAGACCCAGGGAGAGAACCAAGATCTGAGTGGGCAAAGTGTTAGGGGTTTCTGCCTGGTAGATTGCTAAGGAGGCAGTCACAGTGAGGGCTAATAGAGCAAACTTCTGTCCCTCCTGAGGTCAATGGATCCTGGGCTCTGTGCTTCTCTTACACGTGCATAAAAACAAGACATAGGAATCGTCAGTAATTTTCTAGCATTACTGCAGTGTTCTAGCTCACTGAGAACCAGTAAGGAGTTGAGGAGTCTTCAGTTCAATTGCCCCTGACTTTTGTATTACTGAATTTTAAAATAGATACCATGGAAACAGGCAGCAGGTTCCATGTAGTTTGCTGCATGAGAGACAAATGTTTACTTGGTCACTGAACCATCATGACCCTCAATTTCCCCATCTCTAATATGAAGACAGCAATATCTACTTCTCCAGGTTACTAGAGGTTAAATTAGAGACTGCATATTAGAGCCCAGACTAGTGCCTGCAGGAGTTACTTGGCAAATTTTTGTGGAGGAAGGCTTCTGGCCTGTAGTTTGAAATTTTTTTCCTTTTGTTTTTCCATCTGTAAAAGACACAACGACCAGGCCTGGTGGTGCATGCTGGTAGTACCACATTCTGGAAGACTGAAATAGGAGGACCCACAAGTTTAAGGCCAACCCGGGCAACTTAGTGACTTAGCCAGATGCTGTCTCAAAATACAAAGTAGAGGGAAATAAAAGAGAGAGAGACTGGGAACATCATTCAGTGTGAAGGCTCTGGGTTCAATATCCAGTGGGGGAGGAGGGGAAGGAACAAAATAAAACAAAACAATGAATACAGAGATGGGACATCTTACCCTTAAATATATCTCAAAATTCATTCCAAATATTTACTTTGCACTTTAGGGGAGCGTCTTGGTTTTGAGTATGTTGTTGGGTCATGGATCCTGGCTTTTGGTTGTGGACAGTTCTCTTTGAGCTGTCACCTGTGGGAATCAGGAGGAGTACACGTGTCAGTGTGCTCCATGTCAGTTATATCGTCCCATGGGTCCTTGGGTTTGTAGAGGCATTACCAGGAGCCTGTGTGTTTATTTTTTATCTTGTTGTTTCTTTTTTCTTTGTTTGCTTTTAGTGGGGAGTGGTTTCGAGCCAAACCTAAGTCCAATGCAGAGCAGTGACCTCATCCTAGCCACTGTGTTTGTCCTAAGCTGAAATTTTATTGAGATAGTAGTAGACCCACATGTGGTTGTAAAGAAGCTTAGAGACATTCTATATTCTTATGGTAGAAACACTGTACAAAACTAATATTATAACCAGATGTTAATACAGTCCACCTATCTTTTTCATGTGGGTGTGTAATTCTGAAGATAAAACTCAGTTTGTCTGTGTGCTAGGAAGTGCCCCAGCACTCATCCTTCCCTCTCCTGTCCTAATGCTTGTCGGTGCCAATCTGTTTTTCATTTCTAGGTGTTGGACATTTGGACAATATTGTAGAAATCAAATTAGACAAAATAAATTTTGCAATTGAGCTTTTTCATTCAGCATAATTTCCTGGATAGCTGTTGCTTGTATCAATAGATTTCTTTCTTTTCATCCCTGAGTAGTACTCCATGGTACAGCCAGACCATACTTTGTTTAGCTGTGTACCTTCTGAGGGACTGATCCCAGTGTTGGTCTATTCCAAAGAAAGCTGCTATGAACGTTTGTGTGCAGATTTTCATGTGAATATAGTTTTCATTTCTCTGGGATAAATATCTAAACGTATTATTACTGGATTATATAGCAGGGTAATGTTTAATTTTATTGGCTGCCCAACTTTTCTGGAGTGCTGTACTTTGTTAATATTCCCACCAATAACGTATGAATAATTCTATGTTTTTGCATCTTCGCCAGCATTCTTTCCTTTTTGGATCATTCTGATAACAATAGACATCACTGTGGTTTTAAATTTTAGCTCCCTCATGCCTAATGATTCAACATCCTTTCATATCCCATTTGCCACATGTATAACCTCTTCTCTTTATGGCTTTTGCTCATTTTCTATTGATTTTTTTTCTCTTTATGGATTTTGCTCATTTTCTAGTTGATTGTTTAAAGTGGTTGTTTTTCAGACTTCTTTATGTATTCTAAGTACTAGTCCTTTGTCAGGTATGTGGCTTGCCAGCGTCTCTCAATCTGAAGCTGGTCTTGCTATTCTTTCCCCAAGGGCTTTTACAGGGCAAAAGGCTTTAATTTTGACAAGGTCCACTTTATCCATATTTCCTTTTATGGATGTGCTTTGGGTTTCAAATTTAAAAACCGTTGGCCTAATCTTAGATCTTAGGGATTTTCTCTTACCTCTTCTTTTGGACTAAATTTTGCATTTTCTTCCCCACCATATGCACAGCAAATGTCCAACCATGCCATTATCATCTCTTGGAAGTCTAGTCTTTGTTTTGTGTAATACCTTTGCCCCTTGTAAATAATTGGGAATATTTTCTGGACCTATTTACGGGTTCTGTATTTGGTTGCATTGATCTACATGATTATCCCTCTACTAGCATCACAATGTCTTGACTGCTGCAGCTACATTAGAAGACTTACTACCATGTAGGGTACTTCCGCCACTTTATTCTTCTTTTGAAAGATTATTTTCTCTTTGTGTGTTTCCATGCAATCATTAGGACAATTTTGTCTGTATCTGTAAAAAAAAAAAAAAAAAAACTTTGCTGGATTTATCCTGGAGACCTATTTGAAGAAACTTGACTTTATTATGAATATTGAATTTTCCAATCTATAAAATATGTATACCTTTCAACCTATGATAAATGTATTTATTCATGTCTTCTTTTACTTACTTTATAAAAATTTTGTAATTTTTCAGCACAGAGTTCTTGTGCACATTTGTGAGGTATACATTTAAGTATTTCAGTTTCTTGATGTAGTGATCAATGGTGATGTATTTTATTTTGTTTATTTTTGTGGCACTGGACGTTGAACCGAGTGCTCTCTACTACTGAGCTATGTCCCGAAGCCTTTTTGTATTTTATTTTGGGGTGAACTCTTGCTATGGTGCTCAGGACTTGAATTTGGAATCTTGCCTCAGCTTCCTGAGTAGCTGGAATTATAACCATGAGTCACTGTGAGGGCTTGGTAATGTGACTTTACTTTCAATCACTACATGTTCATTGTTCATAGGTAGAAAAGGAAGTGATTTTAATAGACTCATCTTGTATCCTGAAACCTTTTTGAATTTACTTGTTACTCTAGGACTTTTCTGTGTAAATCCTTCAGGATTTTCTACATAAGCCACCATGCCATCTGCAAATGCAAACAATTTTTATATCTTCCTTTCCAGTATTTATGCCTTTTTTTCTTGCTTTTTCAGTGGCTAAACACTTCTGCTCCTGTGTTGAATAAGAGTAGATTAGCTTTACTTATTCATTATATATTTTGTGAAGTTCTCCATTTGTCCTAGAGATTGCTTTTGAAATACAGTTTATGAATTACGTATCTCGTGTCTTTAATGGTATAGGTTAACTCTTAGGAGGAAAGCATTCTTTCTTTCATCATTGCATGGTATGATGTTAACTGTCAGGTATTTTTATAGATGTTAGATACTTTTTATCAATTTGAGGTAATTTCCCTCTATTTCTGTTTTCTATTTGTGTTGAATGGGTGTGGGGCATTGTGAAATGCCTTTTCTGTATCCAGTAATATGATTTTTATTTTCCTGTTGATATAGTATAGTATTTTACCATATTTCAAGCATTGAACTAACCAGACATACCTGCGATAATCTCTCTTGGTTATGATATGGGAAGTGTAATTAAAAACAAGATGAACTTTAAAAACGTGAATATGCCAGTTTATTGCAGTTAATCCCCTTCAAAATACTCTCCCTCACTTTGAACACATGAATTCCTTTATTTTTACCACTTTCTGAAACTTTTCTGGAAGTCCTTTTTTAGGAGTGTCTTTTTGTGGTTGCCTTGAGGTCTTGACTCAATTCTAAATATTTGTAGTATTCTTTTTCATCCACCTTATGAACTGAATCTGGTGCCAGAAGTTATGGAACTTCTGGTTCTTCCTCAAAATCAAAATGATGTTAAAAGGAAGTCAGGACCTCAGGGCAGCTATAACAATGCATCTAAAGATACTCACAAATGAATGTTTTGAGAACTGCTTCAGAAAGGGGCAAGAATAATGGGACAAGTAAATTAGAAGTTAGGGAATAGTGTTTGAGAAGGATTAATGGCAATGTGATTTTACTGTAATACATTTTTGAAAATGTAAATGTTTACTGTATTTCTTCATTACACCTCATATGATACTTTGCATATGTCATTAGATTGTTTACTCACATTTTATTAAGGAGTTATGTGTCTAAGTTATCTAATACATATATATGTATATAATACATATATGCATGTGCATATATAAAAAACTTTTTAAAAATTGTTTTTGTGTGACTTTGGTTTCAGAACCATGCTGATATTAACAAATGACACAGGACATGTTTTCTCCAATTTCATTATCTAGAAGAGATTATAAAAGATTAGTTTTATTTTTTCTTTAAATATTTTGCAAAGTTCTTCGTTTGTCCTAGAGACTGTTTTTTAAGGCAGTTTATGAATTATGTGTCTCATGTCTTTAATAGCTATAGAATTATAAATAATTGTCTGTTTTGTCTTAGTTAAGTTTTGGTAGTTTGTGGTTTTTAAGAAATTGATCCATTTCTTCTATGTTAGAAATTTTAAATTTGTTAAAATTTAAACTCCTTTATTCCACTCTCCCCCAGTGCTTGGGATCAAATCTATGAATTCATGCACACTAGATAAGTTCTCTACCATTGAGCTATATCCTCAGTTCCCTTATTTTGTTTTAGTGATTTTGTTTTTTATTGTAAAGAGAAAAAAACCACAATGACACAGAATTTTATAACAACATAATAGGAAATTAACAATAGTCAATATATTGCATATTGTTGTCTTCAAAGTAGTTGCTCAGATTATAAGATATAGGCATGCAAAATTGACCAAACAGTGTAAGCACAAATTGTTCTCTTCAATGAACTAAAATAAATTAGTGGTATAACTATCTTAGCTATCTTGTGTGTGTATATATATATATTTTTTTTTTCTTCTCCATTCCTTCTTTTCTCCTTTTCCCCATCCCAGTTGTTCTTTCCTTTTGAGCAGTTTCTTTCTTTTTCACAATATCTATTGTAGATGTTGGATCTTATTTACTCTTTCAGTTTCTTACACTAGGGAAACAATACAATATTTACACATGCAACTCTGATTCATTTCACTTATGAATATAGTCTCAAGTTGCATCCATTTACCTATAAAATCCTCCAGTTTACCATTCTTTGTCACTAAGTAATACTCCATTGTATACAAACACCACATCTTCTTTATCCATTCCTTGGTTGATGAGTATTTGGGTTGTTTCCAAGATTTAGCTATTACAAAGTGTGCTGCTATAAACACGAGTGCACATACATCACTGTGGTATGAAGTTTTCATTTCTTCTGGGAAGATACCAAGAAGGGGGATAGCTGGGCTGAATGGGACTCAAATCCTAACTTTTTGAGGAATCTCCATACTGATTTCCACAGTGGTTGTACCAGTTCATCCTCTCATCAACAGTGGAAAAAGTTCCTTTTCCCCCAAAACCCCACTAGCATTTGTTATTTATTGATTTCTTGATGATAACCATTCTTTCTGTGGTCAGATGGAATCTGAGTGTTGTTTTAATTTGCATTTCTCAAATGATGAGTGATGTTGGACAGTTTCTCATATATTTATTTGCCATTTGTATTTCTTCATCTGAGAAGTGTATATTCATCTCAGATGCCCATTTTTGGATTGAGTCTTTGAATTTGGGGGACCTGATTCTTTTTCAGTTCTTTATATGTTCTAGATAGAAGTCCTTTTGTTTGAGGAACAGTTAGCTATTTTTTTTCTCCAATCTCTGAGTTTTCTTTTCACTTGGTGATTTCTTTTGATATGCAAAAACTTTTCAATAAAATAAGATCTCAATTGTTGATTCTTTGAAGTACTTCCTGTGCAGTTTGGTTTTTGTTCATGAACTCTCTGCTTAGCCCTATGTCTTCAAAATTTCTACACTTTTTTTTTCCAGAAGACTTAGTGTTTCTGTTTTAATATTTAGATCTTTGATCCATTTTGACTTTAGTTAGTGCATGGTGATAGACATGGGTCTGGTTTTAGTCTTTGGCATGTAGAGTCAGTTTTTCCACCATCATTTATTAAAGAGGGTATCTTTCTTACAGTGAACATATTTGTCCCCTTTGTCAAAGTTATTTCATTCTTAATAGATTTGTGTCTTCGCTATTTTTGTCAGCCATGATATGTTTTCCAATGGTATTTTTACAGAGCTAGAATTTTGTTTTATTTATTTTTCTATTTTCAATTTCATGGAGATCTGCTCTTACATGATTTCTTTCGTCATTTCTTTAAATGTGTTTTGCTCCTTTTTTCTAGTTTATTGAGGTAAATATTGATGGCTTTCTTCCTTTACATCCCATCTCCCTCTTCTATCCACCCCCTTCTCTTTCTTCCTTTCTTCCTTCCTGTTTTCTGTACTACGAATCTCATCCACAGCCTTGGCACTGAGCTGTATTACTAGCTCTTTTTATCTTTTATTTTGAGATATGGTCTCAGTAAGTCACTAAGTTGCCCAGGCAGGGATCAAACTTGCTAACTCACTACCTCAGTTTCCCCAAGTATTCCTCATTTCCAATGCAAGCATATAGTGTTATAAATATCCTGAGAACTACTTTAATCATGTTCTATAATATTTTAATATGTTGTGGGTTTTGTCTTGTTTTGTTGCATGCTTTCATTTTTTTTACATTTCCTTTTTGTTGTCCTATGAATTATTTAGAAGTCAATCAGGTGTTTTCTTTGTCTCTTTGTTCTGTATTTCACTGTCCATGGGAAATACACTGCATAATTTTAATTTTCATAAATTAGTTGATGTTTATTGCCCAGTATAGGCACCAGCTTGATACATATGCCAAATACATTTGAAAAGTTGGATTCTTTGGTTATTATATAGAATGTTCTATGTATGTCATTCAGGTCCTGTTGGTTGGCTTTGCCCTTGACACCCTTTATGTCTTCACTGAAGTTTTCTCTAATATAACTTTCAGCTGTTGAGATGAGACTGCTGAAACTTTCCGCTGAGATCATGGATTTGTACATTCTTTCTTTCATTTCTCTTAGATGTTGCTTCATGTAGTTTGAGGCTCTGTTGTTTGTTGTATACAGAATTAGAGCCACTATTTCTTCCCAGTGTATTGGTATTTTATCAGTATCTAGTATTTCTGTTTGTCTCTGAGGATTTCTTTGCTCTGAAGTCCACTTAGTCATATTTATAAGGTAGTTCCAGCTTTAAAAATTAATAGTTATATGGCTTACATAGTTCCATCTTTCACTTTTAATCTGTTTATGTCATTGTCTAAGAAAGGAATTTTTTGGCAAGCAGCACTTAAGGGGTGAACAACAAATATAGTGAATATTTGAACACAAAAATTATAGTAAAAGACATATTGCCAGTAGGCACCCTCAAGATATTTTTCCTCACTTCAAACACACTTATCTCTCATCTTTCTTGCCACTTTCTAAAGCAGCTTTGGATGTCCTCTTTCAGGAATGCCATCAGGACTGTCGTGAATGTTGCCTACTGCCATCCAACAGAAGGGTCTGGCTTGTGAAAACATTTCAGTGTGTCCTCACCCACCTGATTCACTACGTCTAGCATGGTGTGACTTCTGGCTTCTCAGGAAAGTCAAAATGATCTGGAAAAGCAAATATTTTGAATTGGTTCAAGACATTGAGGCAACTAAAGATATTCATGGTTGGATCGTATTTCTTTATACTTTTAATTTATCAATTTTGATCGAAATATTTAAACAGCTTACATTTAAGGTGACTATGGGCATGTCAACCTATGAATATGCCATTTTCTTATTTGGTTTTTCAGTTCTTGACCCTCTGGTTTTTTTCTTTCTTTTCTTTTGGTTAATTGAGATGCTTTAGGATTCCAATTTGCTTTATTGTCAGTTGTGGAGTGCCTCATTAAATAGTTTTTGTAGTGTTTTTTTTTTTTGGTTTTATAATATGCATGTGTGACTTTTAATAGTTGACTGATATCACTCTTGTATCATTTTTAGTAAAGTGTGGAAACCTTACTTCCCTGAAGTTTTGTTTATCTTCTTTTAAATATCATTTTCTTATGAGGCAGAAAGTATTACGACTTTCATTTACCAACAAATTTATGAAACTCACAAAAGCTCTGCCTCTTGTATGTGTTCACACACATGCTTCCATTGTTTCTGCCCCCTTCCTAAGTCTCTCAAACACTTTGCTTTATCATCTACTTTTTGTTGAAGTGATTTCTTTGAGCAATACTCAAGGGCAGGCTTACTAATCACACATTAGTAGGTTTTTTTATCTGAGGATTTTTTATTTACCTTTCATTCCAGAAGGATAATTTTGTTGGGTATAGAATTCTGGATAACAATTCTTTTCTTTCAGTGCTTTAACAATATTATTTAGATGTCTTTCAGTTTTAAAAAAATCTGTTTTTGACACACTTGTGAAGAATTCACAAGTTACGATAATTTTACATGCATATTCACAGCCTGTCCTCTTTCTTTTCAGGACTCCAATAATATGAATGAATACTTGGTCTTTTGCCCCAGCAGAGACCCTGGGGCAGACTCTATTCATTTCTTTTGGTGGTGCTGGGAACTGAACTCAGGGATTTCTATGTACCAGGCAAGCACTTTACCACTGAGCCACGTCCCTTGGCTTGTTTAGTTTTTAAAAATCTATTTTGTCTCTATTGCTCCTACTGGAGGACTTCTATTGTTCCATCTCAAAGTTCATGGATTTCATCCTCTTCATTTCTGATCTACTGCTGAGCCTATCAAGCAAATTTTTCTATCTATGGGTCTTTTTTAATCTCATCTGGTTTTTAAAGATAACTTTTATTTATTTTCTAAGATTTATTTTCTCATTTGTTTCAAGAGTTTTAAATTGATTATTGAAACATTTTTATGCTTATTATTTCAAAATCCTTGTTAGAATTCCAGCATCGGATTAATCTCATTTTTGGCATTGCTTTATTGTCTTTCGTTGTGATTTTCCTAATTCTTGGTGCTACAGATGATTTTTAGTTGTATGCTAGGTATTTTGTCTATTGTATTAGGTATCTCTGGGTCCTCTTTAAAGCTTATATTTTAACATGGAGTCACCCTATGTAGGTTTACCACACCACCCTGCACTAATTTTGTGGACTAGTTCTAATAGCAGTTTAAATTTCAGAGTCTTTCCTGTGTGGCTTTGGTCTGCTTTGTTTTTATGCTTCTCTGATGCTCCCTAGGATGCCTGCTGGTGCAGCCTGTGAGGTAAAAGAGGATTCTCCAAATTGGCCACCAGACATCTCTCAGCGGGACCCACGCACCTGTACTTCAGGCTACCTAGGTATTTCTGTCACACACTTTGTAACGCAGTCTCCCTGACCATATGTCTGCTATAGCGAGAGACTTTCCTGTGTTTCCAGATCCTACTCTTGTGTCTCTCAGCAACGGAGTGTCTGCGGCTCAGTGGGAAGGACACCCTACGTGGTCACTGATGTCTGGTGGGCTCCCACGAGCCCCTGTCAATGGCTCCCTTGGTGTTGTCAGAGAGCCCTGCTTCATCTGAAGGATGAGCTGCCCTGAGCATTAGTGAACACTGCTGGGTGTGGAGGTTGTTCTGTCCTTCAGAGGTGACAGCCATACGGAGAGCGCAAGAACAGACTGTCTGGGACCCACCCCTTGCTTCTGAAGAAAGTTGAGAAAATCTTGGTATGTTAATTGGGAGACAGAAGGATTTGAACTATAATGATGAAACAACAGAGATCTTAGGCCGCAGTATTTTGTTTGTGATTTCCCAATAAAAGAATCTTTATTTGAAATTTTATGATATAATAGAGCAACAAGCTACAGCGCTGCCCTTAGGAGTAAGAAATTTGGTTAAAAAATTCATGCTTTTAACTGATTCATGGATTTTTCCATTTCTGCAAAGTCTGTTTGAACTTTGTTCCACTACTGGCTTCTTTAGCATACAGGTATTTTTAACAGTGACAGTTTGGTCTGGCAGTTTACTTTACTTCTCAGTTATATTTTTGTTTTAATGAATGATATGTAGTACAGAAGTGCAAGGCTGGTTTTGCAAAAAGGTCTACTTTACCCCGATTTTCTTGACAGTATGATTACTTGAAAAAGATTTACAAGAAATTTGCCACTAGTTTCAATCTATTTTTCTAAAAAATAATTATGATAACAGCAAACTGCTTTTAAAAGTTGATGATGAAGGCTTTCTTTGCCATTCAGGGAAAGAAGTGAAGAAAAATAATAGTTTATATTAGGCATCACCCCTGGGTAGATAATTAATTTCTTTCTTCCACAATTTGTATTTTGATAATAATATTCAGTTACACAAAAGTCTTAAAGGGACTAACTGAGAGTTTTGGTTTTACAATGCAGGAGTCTAATGATTTCTTTCTTAATCTGCAGTTATCCCAATAATATGTTCATCTATTCTATAAAGGACTATTTAAAATGTTAGATCTCCTTTGAATTACCAGACTGAAAATTGCCTTAAATGAATGTTCTTTGTACTTCAATGGGAGACTGAAACTCTCTGAAAACCCTTCAATAATACGGTGCTTTAAAGTATTCATTAAGGACTGTAGCATTTGTTTTATTGATGTGTTTTCTTTAAAAGAAAAACTAGGAATTTTTTACCTGTGGAACTATTTTATGTGGTATTCTTAAAAACATTCAGAATGAGATTTTTTTTTTTGAAAAATTAATGGTAGAACTATAGTACTATCTAGACAACTTTCCAAGTAGCTCTTAAAATATTGTGCAATGTTTCTTTACCTGTTTTATTTTTTCCCATTAAAAACTAAGGCCATTGATTACGTAGTTCTATCACCCAAAAAGGGACCCTGGACAGGAGAGTGTCTTGGGCACCTCTTGACTTCATGGCATCAAATACACAGTATAGCCAAGAAAAAGTCAGTTAAAATAGACATTAAATCATCCAGTGGTACGGCATTATGAGCAGATTAGTTAATTAGGCCAGACTAAAGGACATCCAGAAGATTTTTTGTTTTTGTTTTTTTGTCTTTTGCAGATCCTGGGCAATTCACTCCATAGCCCAGGATGACCCCAAACTTGCAGCAATCCTCCTGCCTCAGCCTCCTGAATGCTAGGATTACAGCATGTGTCACCATGCCTGGTTTACCCAGAAGAATTCGGAAACACAGGGAGAGATGAATAATATCATGTTATCTGAGTTCATTAGGACTCTGAGGAAGGGCGAAGACATCAAGTAGCCACTTTGGTGTATTTCTGTTAAAGGGAAATTTTCAGCACAACTTGAGAGCAAGGTTCTCATTCGGATAGAAATGAATGCCTGAAGATTTGATTTGTTAATGAATGAGGGAAGTAATGAGATGTTAAAAATGGTCTGAAGGAAAGTAACATTACAAATTTATTTAGAGTAAATGAGGTGAATTGCAGATGGAGGCATAGCTGATTTTTCCCCTTCCGATGTTAGGAATGAGACCCAAAACTGATTTTTACCCTCAAGAGAACAGTAAAGTCAATTGAAACCCTTCAGAACTAGACAAGTTTGCATAGCTGTCCCTTGCCTGCAGTTTACTGAGGTGCAAAATAGCTTGATGACAAGAAACACAGTACGATCAGACCACAAAGACGAGTGCGATACACACAACACATCGTTTTTCATTGAAGCATAGCATTTTTTGGTCCTGTCTGTGGGTTCCTTTTTATTTCTTGCCTCCCTCCAATCAAGTGAATTAAACCTGGGGAGTATGGGGCAAAAATCACACATGTGAAATCCTCCAGTTCATTGGGAATGAAACAAAAAACTGAACAACAGACTGTCTCCAATTCGCTTGATGAAGGGAAAGCTTGAGTTATAATGAGAAAGAAAGGCTTTGCATTATTACAATACCATTGTGGGACTCTTCCAGCCGTGCACTGAGGCTGTTACATCGCTTTTCTTTTTTTTGGTTGTATCGGGGATTGAACTCAAGACCTCACACTTGCCAGGCAGGTGCTTACACCACTGAGTGAAATCATTTTTGAGGCCTCAGAACAACTGAATACTGCAAATAGTTAAGGAACAACAATAAGCCAGAAAGTAAAAAAGTTTCATAATAGTAAGAGTTTAAAATAAGCAATCACAATTGCACTTTCTGCATTAAGTTTTTGCTCTAGTACCTTTTTATATATATTCCCAGCACACCTTTAAGTAGAGCCCACACAGAACTTGTGCTGCTCTGCTCGTCTAGAGCCCACCAGCTTTGGAGCATGGACATCCCATCTTGGAACGGGCCATCAAGAGCAGAAGGAAGGATTCCAAAATTTGGGCATTTACTTCACTGTGCTAACCTAATCCTTACCAAGTGCTTCAGGACCCAGTGGAGGGCTCTATAGTAAACACGGAGGTTTAAGTAGTTTAAAACTCCCCCAAGAAATCATCATTTGATCAGCTGCTGGGAAGACAGGAAGGACAGGTAGCAGATGAAACATACTAGTTGACTGACTGAAGAAAAAACCTTAATCTCTATCTCTTTCTACCCATAGTGCTCTGTATCAGAGTGTGATGGGGGACCTGAGTAGATCCTCACTTTCTCCAAGAGTAGTCTGGTTAGGAACCCTGACTACTAAAATCCTTATCACCAAACCTCCCAAATCTTAGTTTACTCATCTATTAAGCAGGTCTAACAATAAGTTACTTTACAGGGTTGTGAAAATGGCATGTTGTATGCCACACACAAGCCAGTGTCCCTCACTCAGCAGTGGCTTTGACTCCGGCCACTTGGAGAGAGTTCTTTCCCCAGTGTCCTGCCTATCCTCATGCCAAGTCTGTGTCAAGTTGAGCCTCATTGGTTGAATAGAATGGAAGGCGCTTGGCCCAAGGGAAAGGATATGGTTTTGAATGCAGAAGGATACAGGTTCAAATCCTAGCTCTGCCCCAGTAACCTACACATGTGACCAATTAGTAATTTACTAAAGTTATCATGTGTCATGTCTGAAGTGGAGGATGTTGTAGCAGGGTTTGTAAGGGAAAATACTTAACACAAGATGCATAATTTATACGATTATTATATAATACTCACCCAAAGAGTCAAATACAAGACAGTGTGGGAGATCTGTCCACATACTACAGATTGAAAGAATCTAGTTGTGAACCTAGATCCCATGGCAGCCTCTTTCGTGAGTCTGCCTGAAGACATATGACCCATGGCAATGTCCTCCATGAGAGGCTGAGAGCCCAGGACAATGTCTCATGCAAGTCTAGTCTGTATCAAGGATCTGCACAGGGTCCAAAGGTCAGTGGTGGAATCTAGAAAATCTGCACCAATGGGATGAAGGATCTGTGGCTGTAGGCTGAGGGATTTGCACTAGATCCAGGAAGGACCCAAGGTAAGGACCAGTGTTCCCCTGCAAAGAATCATAGTCATCCTTAGTGACAGGGAGGACCCAACGTTCTCGGATGATGAGAATAGCTGAATTCATATCAGGAAAACCAGCGTTTCTCCAGGAGAAACACAACCCCTTCCCCTCCAGCTCTCTTTTCCGTTTTGTGGGCAACAACCATCACATCCAGGACCATGCTGATTCAGTTCTGCTGTGTGTTATGAATTGACTATTGGTTAATGTACCACAATCCACCCCTTGTCAATTTGATAACCAGACACATTTCCTTAAACCACAGTCTCCAGTGGCAGATTTGGGAAAGGTTGACATGTCTTGATCTATTCAAATTTACGTTAATATAACAATTACATACGTACAATTCTTACTATACTCATTTCCATACCAAAAGCAAAATAGTCAAAAGGTACTCAAAATTCAAGGTTAAAACCATGATACTTTGACTAATTGACCTGATTACAAACATATCTAAAACTACAGTAAAGTAACAGTAAGAGAGCTGCTACAATTACAATCCGTGCTTTCCATTAACTTTTAACAACATGGCATTGCACTGGTATAGAATTCTAGCTTCCACCACCGATGTTCAGGTCTTCCCAGGGCAGATCCTTGATACAGACTTGCGTACGACATTATCGTGGACTCTCAGCCTCCATTTGGACTCATGGAGGACATTGCCAGGGGCTCTAGGTCTTCAGCTGGACTCATGGAGGATATTGCCATGGGCTCTAGGTCTTCAGCTGGACTCATGGAGGACATTGCCATGGGATCCAGGCCCTCAGCTGGATTCTTTGGGTCTCTAGTGTGTAGACAGATCTCTCACTCTTCTGCATTTGACTTTTTGGATGAATATTATAAAATAATGCTCTAAATTATGTGCCCTGAATTAAGTCTATTCCCTTGCAAACCTTAACTACAACAGAGGTGATTTGCCCCACTAGCGGGAATTCAGTACATACTTAGTAAATCTTTAGTAAGAACTAAAATGAGGTTAAAGCTCCTGGTACACGATGCTTAGTGAATGATGTCACATCACTAGAACACGACTGAAGCTGACCCCTGCCATCATTCCTTGCTTCTTGATTCTTGTGTCACATGTCCAGCCATCTGTGGAGATGTGACACAAAGGAGCCATTCCCTCGGGTGGCCTTTCTCCACCTGTGGAGGAGCAGGAAGGAGCGTCCTCTTTTCTGTGCCCTATGCGTTCTCTCATCCCACTGGGCCAAGTCTTTGGTGGGTGATTAGGGACCAGGCACAGGTGTGTCAACACCTCACAGGTCTGTGTTTGACTGTTTACTGAGGAAAGAAATTTTATACTGTCCCATGCCTGACCCAAACACTGTAACAAGCCCTTCTTTCAAGTCTCTAACATAGGAGCGAAGCATCAAATTTCTCCAAATCTCACATCCCCTTATAAAAATGATGAAAACATCTAGATCATAAATTTTACAGTCTTCAGAAAGAGACCAGCTCTGGGCATAGGAAAAATTAGAGCTGACTAACAGCTTCCCCAGGAATTTCTCTGTATGTCTCAACACGAGTATGTTAAAATGTGTCATCACAGTCCACTGCCCATGGAGATGTCCCCTCTTGGCCCAGAATGCTCGGATTCTCTCCTGGGACCTGGCTTAGACACACAAGGAAGGCTCAAGAGAAACCAGCTCTCCGTGAAGCCTTTTCCTCTGCTTTTCTGTGGGGTGACCCAGACGGACGCCCACACTAGATTTCCCTTGATCCTCTGATGGCTCCTTGGAGTCAACGCCGATGAGGAAGCTCTTTCCCACTCATGCTGTCATCTAGTGCACTGCCAGAAAGCGCAGCTTTCCTGTGAGAAATGTGCAGGCTGAGTAGTTCAATTGGACCCCAGGGCTCCCTGGGGATAGAAGGTCGACTTTTATCTCTAGACTCTCCTTTGCATTTGCATGCCAGTGGAGAGCCAAGAGCCCGGGAGGAGGTAGGTTTTCCTTAGGTGTCTGATTCCTAAGCTACTGTGCATTATGTTAGCAAAGCTGCGTCCAGTCCAGGGAAAGGGAGAAGCAGAGGAAAAAGCAGGAGCTCTGGATTTGAATTATGGTGACAAGCGTTAATTTCTCAGAAGCTTCTGGCTCCGGTTGGTTGTCTTTTCAAGTTGAATATTCCTCCACATGTGTGTGGAACATTTCTTTTTTACGATTTCCTCCCAGATGGAGGCAACTGGTGAAGTGAAACCCTGGTACCTCAGAGTCAGGAGTCCTTGGTTCAAATGGAGGTCCACGGCTTTCCAACTGTGTGATCTGGGACAGGGTACTTCACCGTTTGGACGGTCCATTGCAGTAATTGCCAAGAGTGAGTGTAGCAATCCTGGTAATACTCAGTCAAGTGGGGAATAGATGAGAAAATCAGTAAAGGTGCCCAATTACAATTTCTCTCAGCTTTCTTTCTTTCTTTCTTTCTTTTTTTCTTTCTTTCTTTCTTTCTTTCTTTCTTTCTTTCTTTCTTTCTTCTTTCTTTCTTTCTTTCTTTTTTCTTTCTTCTTTCTTTCTTTCTTTCTTTCTTTCTTTCTTTCTTTCTTTTTTCTTTCTTTCTTCTTTCTTTCTTTCTTTTTTTCTTTCTTTCTTTCTTTCTTTCTTTCTTTCTTTCTTTCTTTCTTCTTTCTTTCTCTTTCTTCTTTCTGCTTGTCAATCCTCACATTAATATGAAATTTTCTAGAACAGTATTTTTGAACTACTGTTTCATAGTAGTACTTTCATTTTTTATTACTTGGTTGTTTATGGCAGTTTCTTCCTTGGAACCCTTCGCCCTGCACTCTGCCTAGACACACTGACACAGATCGGACACCATTTATTCTGCATTAGCTTGGCCTTGAGCTGGTCTTCTGCCTTCATGAGTTTAATTTTGTTTTTCCCACCTATGTAAATGGTTTAATAGCTCATTAGGGAAACTTTCTGACAGAGCCATCAAATCCTCCATAGAGCACAAAAAGTCTGCTCTCCAGAACACAAAGGAGTCTCCTACCTCAAGTCCTTGATTTAGGTTTCCTTCTATCCTTGATGATAATGGTGTCTTGATTGTTGACTCAATCCTAAGTGAGTCCTGCTTTAAGTCTAACTGCCAACCTAACTTTCCATCTGTTCTGACCTTTCCTTTCCCACTCTAAGCTCCTGATGAGCCTTCCCTTGGTGGCATTTTCCCTCCCTTCAATGAGCAGTGAACTGACTTGTGCCCGTGTTTTGTGTTGGTGATACTCAGGAAGACAGACTTCTACAGATTCGAGGTCAAGGTTGACCTCACAACCAGATGCATTTTTCACTGGGAAACAAGAGCCCTCTTCTGAGTTCCACAAGCTCTACCACTGAGTCTGGGACTTGTGATCATGACCCCAGGAAGAGTAGGCTTACAAAAGGAAAGATGATGTCTTTTAATGAGCTCTCAGGAGCAGGGTTTGTCCCCCAGAAATAAGGATGCTTTTTAGGTATCTGTTGGCTGGTTGAATAGAACTGAGAAATGTTTGTCCTTGATAGAAAGGAACCTTGGCGGTGTTGTATTTGACTGCTGGGGGTGAAATACGGGGCCCTGCATATGCTTGGCAAATGCCATACCCCGAGCTATGCTCCTAACCTCATTATTATTGCTTCTCTTTATCTCTGTCCCCATCATTTTTATTGTCCCCTACCAAGAGGAACCTTGAAACGAGCCTGTTCCTAAAGCCAGCCCTGATGGTTGAGAAGTTCTGAGGTGTTCCTCTAAGACCAGTGTCCTTTGAGCCAAGTTAGGCCTAGAACATTCCTCAGCCCCGCTGGAGAGCTTTCCTGAGTCTAAGTCGTTCTCTCAGGCAGAGGCAGCTCCTAGGAATCGTGGCTGCTGTAAACATGTCCATTCTTCCTAAGCCACCAACCTTGTTGGAGTTGCAGCTGGCTGGGCTCCTCCGCTGGGGGGAAGCAGACCCAGGATGCAGAATGAATTGTCTTAGACAGAATGTTCATGTCTCAATCTAACATTAAGTCTAGGGTGAACTCCCGCTTCAGGAATAACATGTGTATGTTACAGTCCCAGGGCATGCGCTACTCTTTGTAACTGGCATGATTTCATTAGGATCAAGGACTTTCGCTGTAACCAAGACAGTTTCTTAGATGTGTTAGAAGAAACAGGAGCTCAATTTCAAACTTCAATACTCTTCACTTTTTAATTAATAAGAAGAAGCATCAAAATATCAGAACAAAGAAACCCAGCTGCCAAAATCTCTTCCTTGAGAGATTCCTTCATGAAAGCAAAAGAAAATGCAGAAAACTTAAAAACTGGATGTTTTGTATCCTTTAAAATTACAGCGCAAGCCTAAAGCCTTTCCCTTACATTTACTCTCTGTCCTATGCTTCATTTCCCTTTGTCCCTATTTTGCCCTCTGATAAATTCCCTTTCCTCCTTACTGACGAGAAACACCAGAGTCTCCAGTGCTTCTCAGAGTTACACTTCCTGAGAACAGGAAGCCCTTTCTGTTGATCTGAATGTGAGATCAAAAGTTGAGACCGAGCTCTCACTTTCTCTGACCTGAGTGATATTGTTTCCAAAGACCTGCTTGGACAGGGAGACATTTGTAAAGGATTTAGAACAATTTGCAGAGTGTCTTATCTGGGATTTTCTGATACATATCAATTGGTTTTACTATTGATAAGAGCCCACATTGATAAAATATGGATGCAAACAGGATGGGAATTTCCAAAAATGAATTAAAACATTTTGGACTTTATAGTAAATCAGAGCAGCTCAGAAAAGAGATATTTTGCAGAACTTTCCCAAGGTCATCCTTGTAGAAATAGATTGGACTTTAATCCAGTTTGTAAGCAAAGACAGGGTAGAGTTTGGAGGCCATGCTGATGGGTTCTATGACAGCACAGGCAACATCAAGGTAGACCTTGGGCCAGAGGAAATCCAGCTCCCTCCTCCATGCGTGGTAAGCTAGAAACTGGAGAGTAACCTAAGCACGCGCTAGGGTGGGAAATAACTCCATCGGCAGAATCTCGGTAAGCAATCTAAAAATTCTAACAGTGGAAAGAAACTTGAATGCTGTGTGAACTTAGGATTTTATAAAACAAGTAGATACTCCTGTTCCTGTCACTCCCAAATAAGAACTGCCCTGTCAGGACTGTGAAAACAAAGAACATGTTTTAAAAATGAAGCGACTGATCAATACAGCGCTGAGAGAATTTTCAAGAAGAGCTTTTTTAGCTTTAGTGATCAGTAAGTGCAAAAATGGATGCAGAAATCTATCAAATGTGTTAAAAATCTAGTTGAAACTTGCTCAATTTTGATGAACTTCTTTGGTTTACTATTTAATTTATTCATCTAAAATGTAAAGGAATTTTTTTCCTGCATAGCCTACAAAAATATTAGTTTGCCAGAATACTTTTTCACGTGTAATTAGGTTATCTATATGTTTATTTTTAGGTATTTTATTGTCACATGAGTGATCACAGACTTTTTTTCTGAGGTATGACAATCATACATGAAGTGGTCAAATCTTACAAACTTTTCCTTCCTAAAATGAATTTTTAATGTAAAACGATGTAAAATAATTTTAAAGATATATTTTGCACCTAATACTATTTTGGGGATTTCTCATACCTCTGGGATACCCCTAGGATCTGTTTTTGTACTTACTTACCACTAAAGCTAAAAGACCTCTTATTGAAAATTCTCTCAGCACTGTATTGATCAGTCATTTACCATAAACTTAATAAAGCACACAACCAAACCAATTGCTGTCCTAAGAGTCAAAGGAACCCCTCATCTCAAAGGCCTGGCCTTACTCTTGCTTCTGATCCTTAGAAATATATTTGGATTGTTGCCCAAGCCAAATCAAGGCTGTACTTTAAAAGTCCCAACTCAAGCCTAACTCCTAGCTCTCACAAATGTAGACCTTACCTTCCTGCCTCTGAGGTCCTGCCAAGGTTTGCTTAGCCATGTTCTCCTTTACTGCTGCAAACAATCAACCCAGCTCTTCTTATCAGCTGGTTCTGTGGGTGACATTTAGAAGTCAGGTTCTGAGACACTTTCCGTGTGCCAGATATTTCAGAGAAGCTATAAAATGCAAGCCTTGAAAGAGGTCTGCTCTTTATGTGTTCTGTCTTAAATTACACTACCATCCTGAATTAAGCTTTTTAGTTTTCAAAATTTTCAACTTCTTGAACATCATCTAAAATGCATGCAGTCCTTTTTTTTTTTCAAAGTTCCACAGAAATTGCTTTGATTTATTTTGTTAACGCTAATTTCTGGCCATTGACTAATAAGTCTTGCACCATCTCAAGAGATCAGATCTGCCAACACAGCTGCCAGAGCAGCTGGGAAAGAAATGAAGTCCACTCAAGCTTTGTGTGGGGAGCTTCACACGCATCTCATCATCTTTATTCTGAGTGACCCTACCATGGTATTTCTTGTTCTACAGGTGAGGAAACCGCTATCTGGTCAAAAGCCTCAGCTGAGTGGAATTTCAGACCTGGGCCTGTTTTCTCTTCCTCTTTTCCTTGGCATTTACCTCCTGCCTGCTGTGGTGTGTGTGTATGACCACAGGTGATGGCATCCAATACTGAGGCACAGACTTTCACGCAGAACTGCAAAATGGGCTACCTGGAAATGTAGTGCCCAAACCAGCTGCTGAGGTGCAGACCTATCATCCCAGCCACTTGGGAGGCTGAGGCAGAAAGATCGTGAGTTAGAGGCCAATCTGGGCAACTTGACAATGTATAGCCTCAAAATAAAAAAATAAAAAAAAATTTAAAAATAGAGAAGAAAAATAAGGCCAGGCATGTAGCTCTGTGGTAGAGCACTTACCTAGTATGTACAAGGCCCTGGGTTCCATTCGTAGCAAAACCAAAAAGCTACGATGCTCACCTTGACTCTGATTCAAAGTCTGAACTCAAGTAGAATTTCCAGATACCAGGTTCTCATCTTTCCCAGAGAGTCTTTAATGGCTCCTCTGCTTGGCGTTGCCTGTCTTTGGTTCATGGCAACCAAGTTCATGTAGAAGCCTGGAGCTGACATCACCTTGCTTTCCACAGAGGTGGTAGGAGCTGTCCTGTCTCTGCCTGGCCATTCTTATTGGCTCCCCAAATCATTTCTTAGAGAATCGTCTTGTGTGACTCTAGAATCTGGATTATGACCCAGGGCCTCTGGATGGGGCACTGATGCGTGTCCACACTCCCATCTGCATTAGTCTTGCTGTGTGGAAGTCACTGGGGAATCCAACTTTCTTTTCTCAGAAAGAGCTTGCTGTCCCCTTCGAGGTCACTTGGTCTGTCCAATCTTCTCTTCACGTCAAGAACTTCTGCTGGCTCATGATGGCAACGCTGAGTTCCCAGAGGGAAAATCAGTTTAGCACACACTTTAATACTCAACATTTTGAAATGCATTCAAGTCTTTTTCAGCGTACTCTTTCTGAAAACTCAAAGCATTCACATTGTTCTCCCTCTCTTGCTCTGTATTTTTTTGAATAATGGACCATCAGGTAGCTATTAGGAAATCTGCTGGAGGACATTGAGTTTTGGAAGCAAGCCGTTCTCAACTGTCATGAATTTAATTTGAGTTACATAACTTTTAGTTGGTACTTAGCCAAAGTTCATTTTTATTGAGAATAAGTTATTACTACTAAGTACTACATTCCTAATCCTTTTGGATATTTAAGAATCTTTATCAGAAGCAAGTGGGACACCAGTAACTTTTGGTCCTTTCCAAATAAAATAACTTTGTTTCACTGCAACAAGAATTTATTTCAGTGTTATGACAGATTTTAATTGTATTATTTACAACTTATGTGCTTGTCTCTTAGAGGGAATGATATCCTGGAAGGAAGTTAGCTAAGTCAGATTTGGAGAGGTTTGCAGCGTTGCAGGATAAAGATATCTTCCCATGCTGTGCAGGCCTGCTGGGGCTAGTGTTGGGCATCTGTGTGCCACTGTCCAGAGCAGCATTAAGGTGAGAATTTGGGGATGGCAATGGTACCAATGAGCTATGGCTGGGCTCCAAACGGGAGAATAAGAGCTTATGCAAATACATCATTTGTGAGGCCGAAATCAGTGTTCAGATAAGTATTTATCCCACTAAAACAAATCTCGCTCTCTCTCTGAAAACACCTCAAGTTATACAATCCCCACAATGTTGAATGAGAGTAGAGATTTTTAAATAAGATACAATGAGAAAACTTTTTCTTCCAAATAATATCTTACATGATATCATCTCGACAGTATGAGTACGATTGCTTTGCTTTGCAATGGAAAATATATTTTTAAAACTTCATTCATCTTTAGATCCCTTAATGAGGAGAGGGACATGACTGCCTCCTGCTGATGTGGGCTATTATTCTGCAAATTCTAAAAAATATGAACCCTCATTCCAGATTCCAGCAGTTCTGTTTTTGTTGTTTATAAAGTGACTGCATTAGATAGATCTTTTATGCAGTGCTTACAATTCTTTAAATATAATCAAACCTGTATTCTTAATAATCTGAGTCAAATGGCCAAATCTCTGATGGAAACATAGAGAAAACCCAAGTCAGAGAAAGTCCAGCTCAGCTTGATCCCAGTGTCTCTTCCTCAATCTATGGCCAGAGGCCGTGGGAACCAGGGGTTTGTTTGCTTAGCGTGCGCTGTAAGGATGTTAACTGATTCCTGCCCCAACGGACTCGATTTTGTGTCCAGCCAAATCTTTGGCTGAAAAAGCTTAACCAATAGGACCCTGCAGTAACCTTTTAATGCATAGTTATCCTAAGAAGTTTAAACTGAATGTCTAATAGCACCCATTAGATACATCCTTGAGAAAAAAAAATCTTGGCTTATCAGTAAATGAATGATGCCAGAACCATTTTCTCTACTGCTTTTAACACACAACAGTGGCTTCAAAGGCAGTGCAGCTGAATAACATTAAAAATGAAACTCAAAATTGATGTATTAGAAACAAAGACTATTATTTACTAATTTGCATGCTTATTCAGATGCATTTCCATTGCTCTGTGATTCCTTCTGTCATTGTCGGACAGCTTTTTTTGAAGGCCTCCTTTTGCCCTAACTCACCAGCCTTTTGGGTAAATGCTGAAATTGATGTGTGCTTTGTCTATTTTTACAGGTTGCGATTTCATTTTCACTGCCCAGTTAGGGCTGTGAGGCACGTGCAAAGTTAGCTTTGCTGTTACTGAGGCGTAGGTGGAGATTAGAATGAAAAAGTAGCTCTAGACCTGAACAAACACCTGAAATTCCAATTAAAGTGAAAATAATACATGAAGAGGCAGTGCGGAAACAGAGCCCAGTTAGCGATTCCTTAGTGCAGTGTCAGGTTTATTTAGGTGACCCTGCCAGTTTGGCTGAACTGGGGACTATCAGTTTGATTAGCTTTGCCATTTTCCTAGGCACAGCATGTGGCCAATAATTGCTGTTTCCTTACCCAGGGAACACTGGCTGGTGTGAATTGGAGTTCGTAATGCAATTAGAACTGCTTTAAAGAGCAGTTGCTAGTGTCCAGTCTTGGCAGACCTCACCTTGAGTTCAAGGAGAAAAGCATATGCAATAGATCTGATTCTGCAAAGGCCTCGAATTTCCCTGCACTGACGGCCGGCACATACATTTGGCGTGGAGTTAGTACAGACTTTGCAGTAGTTGCTCACCAAGCCTCACCATGGAAACTGCTACCAGCAGTTGGAAATGGCAGTGACTTCTATCTGTGGGGACATTGTGAGGATGGGGTATGGCATTTGGCAAAGCAGAGGCAGAGAGAGGATCTCCAGGAAGAGCTAGTTCTTGGGGTGAGGCGGAGCAGAATGCATGTACTTATCATCCACACTCTGAAACCTCTGACTTCGCATCCTTACAGTCTGAGCTTGGCACTTACAAATAGCCCATTGTGAGAGAATTTGAGTTAAGTCACCATGGACGGCTCAGTTGGCTCTTTCAGGATTTGGAAATGGCATTTCTCACCTCCTCCACACTAGTCTTTTCAGTCGCTTGCCAAGTACAAGGAGGGAAAAAAATCCCTTAATTCTGGTTAGAAGTGTTTTAAACATTGCATAAAAGGTAGCTTAGCTGGTTAACTTCGAAAGCAGTGTGGCTAACTTCGACATAAGTCTCGTTTCAGGAAGCATTTAAACAGGCTCTGTAGGATAGCGCTGCTAGTAAACACCAATGATTTAAAGCCTTCCTTTAGACCTTAGCATCCCTACTTTACTGCCTCATTATTCTGCTTTGAGAACCCTACCAGTGTATAAAAATAATGAATACTTTGGCTGCAATATCTTGGTCTGCATTTGCAAAGGTGCAATAAGTTCCAAGTTGAAAAAATAAAATTCTCAGATGAAAATGTTCCTTTTTCTATTATTTTAGGTTTTGCATCTTTGGCTTTCATATGGAATGCAGAAATGGACACATGGTAAAGCCAGCACTCCCACATGACCTAACCCTTCTAGTCCTGAAATAAAACATTTATTTTTATCAATGAAATGAGGAAGCTCCGTGCCATTGATAATACTCGGATTGACTTCAAATGCTTTCATTAGGTCCATTTTTTCTGGCTCTGTAGTTGTCAGTGTGTGCACAGAGAGAGCCAAACAAATTCCACCTCTGCACTAACCGTGGAGAGAGGAGCCTTGAGTATGTAAGCTATAAAAGTAGCTTTCAGTTTAACCTGGTATTTGCAATTTGTAGGAACAAATTGTGTGTCCTTGTTCTGGTAAAGTCAGTGCATGCCACAATGGTGTGTCTCAGTGCCTTGTGGTCGGGAACAAAATATCATGCTCAGTCTCAGCACAGTGGAAAAAGTTCTCCTGTATAAGAGCAGGAATCATGGCAGAGGATTCTGCGTGGCTGCCTCCAGCCGCAGGGTAAAGTTACTGGGTCCTTGGCTGAACAGGGGCGATGTGGGTGGAATTCTCTTCAGCTGCTGCCACTTCATTTTTTGCTGAGGAAAACTTGTTCTCAAAGTGCATGGGTAGTTATGTACCAGGTTTCATGAGTTATGACAGATACAGCTCTTTTTGGTCTTTTTCTCCCTTTCTTCCTTCCTTGTTATTTTGTTATTTATATTTTTGTGTGCTGAGGATGGGCCCGGGGGTCCTGAGAATGCTACGCAAGTGGGCTACACTTGCCTATCACTGGGCTATACGCCCAGCCACTGATATTTCTAATTTCAGTGAGACCTACAATGTCTACATGGGGCACCTGTCATTAGTAATAATATCCTGCAGGGAATTTCCAGCATCTTCCACAGAGCCTCCTCCAGGGGTAAACATCCTCTGTGGGGAGTTGACTTCATCCTTCACTGAGTGACTTTATGGGGCTGGAATGTGAGCTGGTTCTTTACCATGCTTGCCCTCTCTGTCCTGTCTCCTCTCTGGTCCCCTTCATTTCTCCCGTAATGAGTTTATTCCCTCTAACTCATTTTGTTGCTGTTTAGCATAAGGCATGTATATTTTTCTTGAGAATTCCCTGTATAATTCTAAGAGCTCTTTTTTAAAGCACAATAAATTCGTAATGAAGGTAATTGAAGATATATGGACTCCTATTCTTCCTAGATAAAGATGCTTCATCAACTGAGCAGAATAGCTATACCTTGCTTTTTAGATAGGTGATTTGTAGGTACCTTTGCATTTTGCTGCAAGTGTGTTGATGTGATTTCGTGGCAGGGCTGTGGCACATGCGCAGGGGTGAGGCTGGTCCCTGCACTCTAAAGGCTCTGTCAGTTCAGATAAATTGTGCAGTCCTGGTCCTGGATCCCAAATCTTCAAAGCCAGAGTGTCGGGTTACATTTTATAAGTAAAAGACTCAGATTCAAAGGACTTACAGAGATAATCTAGCCTTAACTCAGAGACTCTTAAAAATGTACTTTTGATATTTATATGCTTTATTTTCACAGGCGCTTTCTCCTGCCAGTCCTTTTGTAGGTCAGGGCTGTAAACCTGCGATCGTCATCCTCCCCACCGCAAAGCCAGCCTGGTTTCTGGCAGCTTCATCATCCCCTATGGAGACTGTGGGACTGTTCCACCCTGCAGGGCTGGTTCATGAGCTCACACATGTGTCTGCCAGGCTCTGCTGTCTGGAGTCCTATCAGCGGGGCTTTTGGGACACCTCGAAGGACACGGTGACTTGCCATTTATTTTCACCCGTAGAAACCCACCCAGGGGTTCTTCTTCACAGCAGGGCTGAAACCCTTCATCTCACTTCATAAAGCAGTGTGCCTGTCAGGGTGACCTTCCCGGGGCTAAGACCTGGCCTCCCGGCCACCAAGGAGAGAGGAGCCAGTGGCAGCAGGGTCTTCCATGCAGGTCCCTTGTTTATTTTGATGGGTTCTCATTTTCAGTCCAAATCCTAGCTTATTTCCGTCTGCTGGAATCCCTTGACTCTCCTAATAGTATTCTGGCCTATCTGATGTTAGGTAGCTCCCAGAATCCTGCTTCAGAAAGAAGACACCGCGGTGACCTGGCAGGGCTGGGGCTGCCCTATGGGCAGGGGCCTTTGACGGGCAGGACCTTGTGCTGCAGAGAGGAGGTGGGGGACACGACGGGTAGATCACTGCTGCCTTCTCCAGGGACATGCAGAGGACCTGCCAAGGAGGCTGTGGTTCTCTCTCACTTACATCACTTGGGACTTTGTGTCACAGAGGGAAAGAGCCCTTTCCCAGCCCAGGGGCTCACATGCAGTTGCAGAAGACACTCAGTACTCAACTTAAGCTTCGATGGCACTGAATTTCTCCCTTCCCCACCCACCTCCAACTTGCCACTCTCATTAGGGAAATAACTTGTTTTCTTTCGCATTCCACTGGCTCCCCCCTTCTCTCGACCACTGTGGAAATCTGTGGTGGCGGCTTTCCGCAGATGGAGTGGAGGGCTGCAAGGGAAGAAACGCTGAGGGAGTAAATAAGTGTCAAGGAACTCATTGTCTGCGCTCCACCTGTTGTTATTCTGGTCCCAATCAACCTGCTCGCCAGGCTGGAGCCAGCGGCCATCTGGAAACACTGCTCTGTTTATAAACTTGGCATGAAGCAGCACTCCCGGGCCCTGACCTCCCACACGAATCTGGAAACAATTAGAGCAAGATGATAGGCAGGCAGGGAACGCTCCAGGGAGGGAGGAAGAGGGAGGTGGCCTGGAGCCTGCAGGGGAGGGGGCCAGGAGGGTGCAGGAGCCCCAGGAGCCGGAGAGGCTGGGCAGGGCCCGGGGGATTGGGGAGCAGGGGTCCTGTGGGAGTCAGAAATTGGGGGTGTATGCTGGAGTGGGGGACCAAGGTACTGATAGAAAGGGGGGTTAGAGGGGGTACTGATAGAAAGGGGGGGTAGAGGGGGACCAGGGAAGGCTGAGTGTGGGTGGGAGTTGGGGGTTTGGGGAAAACCCAGAGAAGGCCGAGTGTGGGTTGGGTAGGGTAGGTAGGGGCAAGAGTAAGGGTGTGGGGTTTGGGTAATGGACATCTGGGGCTCTAGGAGCAAGCTAGGAGTCTGGGAGGAGTTCAGGCAGGTCCAGGGACTGTTGGGAATCAGGAGTGGCCAGCCCGCCTGGGGTGGGGTCCAGGAGAGGGCCCGGCTGTTTGCTTGAGACAGTTCCATAGCTGCACGAGCCACACTGCCCCAAAGCTCAGTCTCACAGGGTGACTTTCTAGTTTCTGGACCTCTCGGGAGAGCGACAGGCTCGTGGGGCAAAGAAAACACACTCCCGTCTTCCCCTTCACTGACAGCAGTGGGCAGTGAGTGGGGCGCCGGTGAATGGAGGCCTTTCACACCCTGCAGGGGAGCGGCCCACACTTCAAGTCACGGTGCTACTTTCCGAAACACGGTTTTTGGAAAGCATTTTTTTTTTAACCAAAGGAAGTTTCAGCCTGTTTCTTTTTGCTCCAGAAAACTAAGTGCTCTGAAACTGTAGGGGACATTGCTTTGGTTGCAGGCCATGGGAGCCATCTGCTGCTGAACGCCTTCTTTTGTGTTTGGTGGTGTGTGGGGGGGGTGTGATTCAGGTTTCCAGAGTCCTGAGCATTGATGAGATGAATGAGTCTCTTGCTGTGTACTTGAGAAATGATTTCTATTTCTCTCTTTTTGCCCCTGCAGTTTTGAAATGTGATTCCTCACTCAGAGTTGACGCTGTTTTTGTGCTCAGCTGGGCTTCTAACTTCTGAAATATTCATCTTTGTAGGACTTGCTGGCAAACCGATAATTGGCATCAATTAGCAAGCTCCTGTTGGTCAAAGAATACTTGAAGATGGAACTGTACTTTGTGTGGGTCTCCTAGGCCCCTGGGGCCTCTGGGAGAGTGCAGGCCACAGGAAGGACGGTTTCTCTCCCGACCTCTGGATGCACAGAATTCCCGGTCTCAGCCTGGAACCTTGGCTCCCTGTATGCATTTGCTTAGGTATCTAGAAATTAATTCATGGGAAGCAGTGTCACCAACCACTTTACAACCTGTCATCTTTCCCCCGTGTGACCCAAGGATGTATCCCGTCCCGCATGTTATGCCAGTCATTGACTTTTCTTTTTGCTTGAACTCAGTTTTTTATAGCCCCTGTTTCTGACAGACTGGTCATTACACTCCAACCCAAGAATGTCTAGGACTGCAGACTGTGCAGCATATAGTGATGCAAAAAATAATGTGCAGAGGGCAGGACAGGGGGCTTCATCTGTGTTCACCTTGGTGTGGTTGTAGCTCTGAATAGTGTTTATGTGACCCCGAAGAGATGAATCTTCTAAACCAGCTTTTGACTCGTAGTGTTGTTGCAAATGGATTCATTTGAAGTATAATATAAAATATTCTGTTTATTTAACCCCTGTAAACTGATCTCCTTTGTCTTCATAAACTGGCTGGAATGCTAAGGACCCATATTCCTTCCACAATTAATAAAACTTTATTTAGTTACAGATTTAATTACAGTTAGACCATTTACCTTTTCATGCTTTACCTAAATAAAAAATATCCCTACAGCATGCATCATAATCATACTCTTTAGATTAGAAGGTAAATTGAAAATTCATTTTGCCATTTTGTCCTAAAAGATGAATCTTGCATTTCCAGACATGTAGCTGGAAGTGTCGGAAAGTGGGCGACAGCTTTTCCCAAGATAATAGATTTCTCCTTTAGTCATATTTGTTTAATCTTACATTTGAAAAGTGTCTCGCCGGGGATTTAGCTCAGTGGCTTAAGCGCCTGCCTGGCAAGTGTGAGGTCGTGAGTTCAATCCCCGGTACAAAAAAACAAACAAAAAAAAAAAATTAAAAAAAAAGAAAAGTGTCTCAAAAAAAGTAAAAAACGTATTTATTTAAACATTCAGAAAGTACTTGGAATTTGTACAAATTAGGAAATAAAGGAGATGAACTGCCCGGAAGTGGTCCCCACCAGGATGCTTCTTGGCACCCGGAAATTGATAAATGTTCTCTTTTGCTCCTGAGGCCCTTCTTGGAGTTTTTGTAAAAACTGGTGATATTTCTGTCAAATGTTCTCTTCTTAAGAGAAATAAATGTAAATTAACAACATCCTGCAGTTCCCTGCAGTCTATTTGGGCCTCTTGGGTCTCCTGGAAGCAACATCTATTTAAATGGCACTCCCTGGTTCCTGCCTTTCTTGTTATTAAGCACACCACCCGCCCCTCTTCCTTTAAAACATTTTTCATTTTCAAAGCCTCACTTTCTTCTTCCTTCTTTAGTGACCCCTGACAATTCTCTCTTCAGACTGACCCATCTGCTCATCACTTTCTCTTCTGTTCATACCCATGTGCTACCTTTTGGTTTTGCTCTGATTTGATTGGTAAGAGAGCAATCTTTGCTCCTCCACCCCCACACACAAATTAAAAATTAAAACTAATGCTTAAAAACAAAACCAACCCAGACCTATTCTAGAGAATTATTTTTTTCTATTTGGCTGTTTCTTGAAATTTCGTTTTTCCATAATGTATTCTTACAATAGGATTTTGCTTAAATGCTTGGAACCAGGAAGTCTTAAAAATATATGTCTTTGCAGCTTTCTCATCTGGAAGTCAGCTCGTCAACAATTTGAGGAAAAGAAAGGTAACAACTTTCAGTTTTTCCTAAGGAATGGACCTGCAGAGATAAGTAGCTTTGAAAGAGTCTCTCTTGCAAGAATGCTTGGGTGTGTAGACTAAAACTTAAAAAATTTTAAGACCAAACTCCCATCTGAAGACTAGACAACCTTTTTTTTTCCCCACCCTGATCTTGTTTTCCTGGAGGCATTGGTGGGGAGAAAAGTCAAGAAAAGTTTCAACCTCTCGGCGTATTCCTGTATGGACTGTATTGCTTGATTGGTTAATTGCTAGAGCATTGAGTGGCGTATGACTTTTTGTTTTCGTTTCTGTTTTCATGACACATGGTGTCTCCAAGTGATACAGCTGGCCTCATACTCCTGGGCTCAAGTGATCCTCCCGTCCTCTGCCATCTAGGGAGCTGGAACTACAGGCCTAAGGTGCTGTGCTGGGCTGTGTAAGATGATGTTTTAAGGCAGCTATAGGATTAAGAGCTCTCTGGGTTATTTCTAATGATTGTCCTTCTCTCTTTCAGGGCAGTAGTTGCTCCTGGGCCTCTGCAGGGTGGTGGATTGCAGTGGTTCACAGAAGGGTGGAATGTCCCTTATCTACAGATAAGAGGCTGCAAGCTGGGTTTTGACCAAATGGGCGAGGCAATTCCCATATGTGGGGATTATCTAGTCTTCTTAAACTTTGTGTATGGTAACGCAGATGTTTGTATTCCTGAGACTTATTACTGTTATTGTAATAAACATTCAGTAAAACCTGGGCGCAGTAGTACAAGCCTGTAACTTCGCACTGAGGGAGGCTGAGACAGGAGTGAAATGAAACGAAATAAAATAGGCCTGAGGGTGTAGCTCAGTGGCAGAGGACCTCTGGGTTTGATCCCAAGTACCAGGAAGAATAAAAACAAGTTCAGTAAACATTTTGTGTCCATGGTAGAGCGTTGTCTGCTTCCCTGGATAATATATTTAATGTCTGCCTTATTTGTCAGTCTACTGACTGATCACAAGTAGGCATCCACTAAATATAGGCTAAGTGAATGGTGAGAGACATTTATTTGCTTTGAGAAATTGAGAATTTTTTTTACAGTAAAAGTAATAAAGAATGTCTGAGACTGCTGTAGAAAGAATGCACATTCAAACAATAATCTTTCTGTCTCCTGCCTATCTCCACTTACTTTGATATTTAAATTTATTGTTATTACTGTTATTATCATCAGAAGCAGCATTAGTGCTTTTCTTAGCAGTGGTAATAGGAATGAGGGTTTTGTTGCAATAGGGATAATGTTACCAAAGGAATTTCCTTATCTTCTTCACCACTATCCTACAGAATTCACAGGAAGTGGGTGGGCACCTAGTGAGCAGCAAAGACCCTTCTCAGTTTTGAAAGCCAAAAATTTGTGCTTGTCAATTTAATATACTTGAATGCATAGCTCTGCAGAGAGAGAGAGAGAGAGAGAAAGAGAGAGAGAGAGAAATATTTCCTAAATTCCCAAGCATTTCAAACATGGATGGATGATTCAGAGTATATAGTTTTTGCCCACAAGTATAAAGAAGATGCTACTGTTGTGTTGCTGCTCCAAGAAAAAAGAGGTAATTAATTAAGAAAGAAGACCTGAAGCCCTATTCCTTATTACACCAACAGCATGTGAGAAGCAAGTTTGGTTTCCTATGTGATGATTCTTCTAATAGCTTGGGCCCTTCTGCAAATTGGTTGCTTCAGGGCTGTTCAAATGAATGCAGGGATCCTGGGTAGGCTGAGGGCTAGAGTCATCCCAACTCCCAGGATAGAGGAGCTGTAGCCCCCAGAAACAGCCCCAAATCAACCTTTTTAACACCTACCAGGACGTAGGCACTGAAACCACGCTGGGCATGGGCAAAATCAGAGAACTGGGCCCTTATAGGACAAGCCTGAATTGCCCAGAGAGGAATACTTGAAATAAATCTGATAGAAATGTAAATCAATGGAATGAATCCTATGAGCAAGCTCAGAACAATCTGATTGTCACAGTCATGCTGCTCATATCAGTCAGCTTTGTGTTACTGTAACAAAACACTTGAGATATTCAATTTTAAAAAATTTATTTTATTTACAGTTTTGTAGCTTTCAGTCCGTGGTTGGTTGGTTCTGCTGGTTTTGGTTCCCATGGTGGGTCAGTGCATTATGCTGGGCAGCATGTGGTGGAAGATATGGCTTACTTTATGGTAGCCAGGAAGAGAAGGCACCAGAGTCTCAATGTCTTCTTCTAGAACACACCTTAGTAATCTAGCTTCCTCCCAGGAGGTACTACTTAAAGGTCCTACCACTTCCCAGTACTGCCGCAGACTGGGAATCAGCCATCAACAACTTATCCAAACAGCACAGCTCATATATCTTTCCTTATTCACTGCTCTCTCCTTATTGTGCCACGTAGAAATAGCGAGTGGTGTGGAATGTAGTGGCCTCGGGGTTCTCCAGGAACACAGAGCCTGGTGTTGGGGTGGTATTTTAGACAGCAATAGCTAACTGATGCAATCAACAACCCCCTTCTGTTGCTAAACAAAGAGATATTTCTTCAAAGTCCTTGCAGAGAGACTGATAACCGTTAACCTGACAAAGGCTAACAGAAATCTGTTCCCCTTCATCACGGGCACACACCTGCAGGACAGTTTCTTGTCTCCATGTGGCCATGGGGTGGAGTTCTGGCTAATGGAACAGGGGCAGAAGTGATGACAAGTGCCACTTCACAGGCCACGCTATCCTGTTCTTATCATCTGGCTGAGTCGAGATAACCAAGAAGAGGCAGAAGGACGGATGGAGGATGCCCGGGTTCTCCATGGCCACGTGTAGATGCCCAGTGACATCTTCAGGGGACTTAGTGCGAGTGAGAAACCCACTTTCACTGTGTCAAGCTATGGATCCTGGGGATTTGCAAGGATAGAAATATTTGGCATCATCAGGGCTATTCCTTCTCTTACTTGGCCTCACTGTGGCCTTGGGCACAGCTGACACCACCTCCTTGGGAACATCCTTCTCTGGGTCCCTGACCGCATGCTGTAGTTTCCCCACATATGCATCAATGGCTCTGCCTTAGCTTCAGATAAAATTCCAGATTCTTAGCATGCCTTTGCTAAAGCCTCTGCTTAACACCGACCTCCTGTCCTTTACCACCACAGCCTACACCCTAAGCCTTCGCAGCAGCACCCCAGCTCTCTCTCGCATACTCTGAAGTTTTTGCATTTGTCTTTCCCTGCGCTCCTCCCACTTTTTGCTCTAATTAACTTTCTCAGGTCTGACCTATCACTAGTTCCAAGAATGCTGCACCCTGCGGTTCATGAAAAGCCCCAGGGGCTCTCACCAAATCCTGCATTTTCCACGGATGGGGCTTACGGTTGTGAGATCTCTCACCTCTCTCGCCAGCTGACTCTAAGTTCTGAGTGGCTTCAGCCTATGGTGTCACTATAGCATCCCAAATGCATAAACTGGTGTTTGTCATTTAGTCGTGCAAAACATCATTTAGTCTGCCCATAACTTAATGAGTTCTGTGGGACCAGGGAGAAAAAAAATGCATGGAGTTTAGAAATTGGACTCCAAGTTCAATAACTGGTAATGAATGAAGAAGTCATCCAGCAAAAGTAACGCTGCTTAATCTTCCTCAGAGATTATCTGTGCTTGTCCCTCTGACAGTCACTACCCTGTTTGCAGTTATAGGTATGGGATAGCCCTTCCTTTAAATAGTGTTTCCTCCTATTATCATTAGTGATGGAAATTGGGCAGGATTTATTTCACCTATTACAATGCAGAAGTGGATGTTGTTTTTATGTGAACACAACTACTCTGTCAAACCTCAAGCATTTTTCTCTATTAGAACTGGCAGATGAGAGGTTATATAAACTTGTGGCCAATTGAGGGGTTCCCAAAACATCTCTATTGAAGAAGAGGGAACAAAGGGTATAACGTGGTGTGTGTGAATTGCTTCTCAGGGGTGGCTTAGATCCACAGCTGCATCTGTTCTTTATTAAGCTGCTGCTTTTTATCCACAGGGCCGACCTAGCCCTGGAGGTTAGCTGTGACACCCAAGGTCACATGGGCACTGGGTTCCTTGTGGTATCTGAAAGCAAGTACAAGTAACTTTCCCTGGGGGCCCACACTGACCTCTTTCCTTCTGCACATGGGACAGTCATATGAGGCTCTTGTGACTCACAGTGACACACCTTGCTTCTGATGACATGTACCCATGAGGTGCATGTGGGACATTCCTGAGGGTTACTCTGGAACGTTGTGGAAGGGTGGATTGTCCTGGACCTTGCTTTTTTTGCCTAGTTGCTATTGTTTGGGTCTGTCCTGTGTGTCCTCATCCTGTCTTTGACTTGTGACCCCAAAAAGAACATCCAGGGGACCTAGGAAAGGGTCTAGGACTCTTGCCCATATTTTACCCTGGCTGATGACCACAGTACTTCTGCAACCACAATGAGCTTAGTTTATTCCTAACTCCTTGCCTGAATGACTTCTTTTAGTGCTCTGAGGACACCACAAGGGAACTATCATCACTCAGCAGGCAGGGGCTTCCGTGACCAGATGGAGGTGCCCTCCCTCTTCTCCAGGGTGCTTGTCAGTATGGGCTCCGCCCCCGGGAGAGGTGCTGCTCTGGACGTATTGTCTGTGGCTGGAAATCTTTCCATACAGCCCTGTTGTGGGGAGGAATCCTCTCCTTTCCATGCTCCTTTACATAGACTCCTCCATCCCACACTTGGCTATTTTAGCTCCTAATGAGAACTGTGTCTTATGCCCTGAAGTGAGGGTGCTTGTATTTGGAGCTGCAAGGAACGAGAAGGGGAAAAACACAGCTGTGGGTGAACAAACAACCTGCAAAAGCTTTCTGACTGCACTTTGTAGACTGCTGTGTACTTTTGCACCGATTTGAATGTGTGGCACACAGACGGCAAAGGATGACTACAGTGAGACATAAGCAGGAAGAGACTCTCCTCCAGGCGACATCCATCTCATTACTTTGAGTGCGTGACCCTCTTCTGACTTGACCCTTCCTCATGGGCCGCTGAGCAATACCTACCCCCACACATCCTGTTCAGGGTCAGTGTTAGACCCTGCAGAATTTTCCTTCTATTTTTCAGCAACATAATATGAGGCAAAGGCCAAAAGCTGCCGATCTGTGTACAGGGGCCTGACAGCTGTTGTGCAGAGCAGAGAGGTGCTTCTAAGCTTCCCAGCTCCCCCAGGCTCTGGCTGAAGGTCAGCAGCCTATGGCCTGTTTCTGCGGGCGCATTCCCTGACCCTGCCAGGCCGCGTCATCTGCCCTGTCGTCTGATGCTGTGCTATGTGTTCTGGTGGCCGGGTAAGGCCCATCTATGGCCACCTGCCTGAGGAGTAGCGATTACAGAGGTTGCTTGATGGCCTCCAGTGTAACGATGGCCTGTGAGAGCCCAGGACGAACCAGTGGTGGTTAATGACGTAGAATCAACTTTTGCCTGTTGACTAACATGTTTTCACACAGAGAGACCTTCCAGCCTCCCTTTGTGCCTCCTCACACGCTGCTGTCCTCTGAGTTCAAGTTTGGGATTTATTACAGAGCAGGTTGGTCCCCACCTGCATAGAGCTCTCGTGCGGTGTGTTCAGTACATGACCTGTTTGCCTACTATGCTGAAAGGGATCAGAATTTAGGAAGTAAAGCATAAAGTAGGTAAGGGGATGGGGAGCTGCAGGGAAGGCCACTATTTAAAATAGGGTGACCAGCCTGGACCTCTCTGTGGAGTGAGACTGGAGAACAAAATGGATAGAGATGCAAGTGTGGATGTCTGACTGCAGTGTTCTGGAGATGGAAAACTGTCTGTGCAAGGGTTGGTTTGGTGATAGGGTACTGGAGAAGCAGGGAGCCTAGCCTACCCAACACAGCAGCGACATCATTTCAAAACCTTGGTAAACTGTATTACCCTTTACCAGGGCGGCAGGCTTGTTACTGGCTGGCTCAGCACCCTAAGTTCCAACATGGCGCGGACCTCAGGAAATGCTGTTACTTCTTGTTTCCCCGCCCTGGGGTGGCCGTGGCTTGCCAGACCACAGTCACTTACCAGTTCGGCAGGCTGGTTACTGGTTGGCTCAGCACCCTAACTTACAACATGGCACGGATCTCAGGAAATGCTGTTACTGTGGTCTGGCAAGCCGCGGCCACCCCAGGGCGGGAAACAAAAAGTAACAGCATTTCCTGAGGTCGGCGCCATGTTGGAATTTAGGGTGCTGAGCCAACTAGTAACCAGCCTGCTGCCTACCGGGGCGTGGGCTTAGAATGAAACATACCATATCCCCACCCCCACCCCCTTCGCTAACAACTGGGATCCAGGGATCTGAGTATCTCTTAGGAGGTGACTATATTTGGTACAGCAAGTGGGGGGAGTTTCCTTCTACTATCTCTGAAGGCAGATACTTTCATCGCCATTTTGCTTTGTCCTGATTAACAGTGTTGCTCTATTCAATATTCTGTTTTGATGTGTTCTATAATGTTGTGTATTTCTTTCGATTTTACTGTACCTAATAGAAGAACAACTATTTTGAAGATAATGAGATATACAATGGTGCCTATTATTGTTGTCCTGGTGACCTGCTGTGATGTTCTGTGCCAATTTCACTATACTGTCTCAACTGGCTTTATTCCATCCTGTTTTGTTGTATATTACTACCTCCAAGTTAATAAAAGTTAAATAAAAATAAAACAATAGAACATGAGAAAACAAGGTAACAAAATACCTCCCAAAACTCCCAACTCCATCAAAGCTGATCCATGTGACATGGATGAGGAGAAACTCAAAAACAAAACAGCAGAATTATATAAGGTGATTAAAAAGGAAATAACAACAACAAAACAGATCAATAAGGTACTGAGCAAGCTGAAACATGATATAACTAAACAGATAATGTACTTAAAAAGCAAAAGGAGGAAAAGAAAATGCGCTAAAGGATATAACAGCATGTATGTTTAAGTGTGTGGGATTGATAACCATATTACCAAGTTTTTATTGGTTCGTTGAACAGAACTGTTTATAGCCTCACTGTTTGTTCACTTTGTGTGCCTTTATTTTGTAACATGAACAACTATTTATAAGAAGACAATATGTAATTTATCACGTAGTGGTTTTTTAATTTTTTTTTGAAATTCTGTATTATTTCTACCTTTTTTTCTGTTTTGCTTTTTTCTCTTTAAATAAAAAAAAAAAAACAAAAAAGACCTGTATTACCCCTCTGCTACTCACCTTTGAGTGGGCTTTCAGATGACTAAGAGCAAGAGCTAAGGTTTATCGCAGGCTCCACAGGCTGACTCTCAACCCCTCTGAGCCTCCTCTTCCCCATAGTGGTTCTTGCATCACCTCTGTTGAGCACAGATCGTGGGAGCACGTGTGGAAGGGGCAGGCCACTGAGAGGCTGCATAACAAGTCCCAGCACGTCCGAGTGATGTGCAGCAAGACCTTAATTTCATTCAGGTCGTGGGATTGATGATGCAGCCTTGCTGTTTAGGGCAGGTTTCCTCATTGATCTTGGCTTTACTAACCCCATTCAGGGGGACCTGGGCTGCCAGGTGGTTCTGCTCCTGGAAAGGATGGAGAGACTGGTCTGGACAGAAGACCAGGGTATGGGGGATGGAAGCAAGTCGGTGTCATAAGAGTTGTGTTGGAATGCATGTTAAGGGGGCACCTTAACCCACTGAAAATATGGCGGCCTTTAAACCTGCCTGCTGACGTGCTTAGAATCCTGCCTTTTTGTGTCCCTCACACCTAAAAGATGTGTGACATTTCATGAATAGTGCCATGTATGTTATTGGGCTTATTTTAACATGAATTGGTGCATTAGTAAATAAACAAATTTGAGCTGAAAGTGGTGGCACACACCTGCAATCCCAGCACTCAGGAAGGCTGAGGCAGGAGGATTACAAATTCAGGCCTCACGTGGGCAACTTAGAGAGAACCAGTGTCAAAAAATAAAAAAAAGAGGGGGAGCTGGGACTGAAGTTGAATTTACAGGCTCTTGAATCTCAAATATTACATATTAAATTATCTTAAATATTAAAATCTCAAATATTAAAACAGAAACTTTATCAAGAGGTGGTTCAGGGGCCCCCCAAAGTACCAAATGAACTTCCAAAAGCACGGTTCCCATGGTTGGGCTAGCTTTTCAGGCCTCTTGGTCACATTGTAGTCTGAGTGGGAGAACAGACCAAAGTGTGTGTCTCTCAGGAACCAGGACACAAGGCTTTCTCATGCAGGCTACCAGAGGTTACTGTGAGGTCGGAGAGACATGCTGGTGACCTGCATCAGGGCTGTCATTAGAGATGGCACAAGGAGGCAATTAAGGATATTTTCTGGTGGTGTTACGAACAGGATATGTGGGTAGAATGGACATGGAGCACAGAAGAGGAACTGAGCATGACTCAGGTTTTGAGGTTGAGCAACAGAGATGGTGGGGGTGTAGGCTCATGCAGGGTGGAATAGGAGGAATCGGGGTTCCCTGTGGAACCAGGTGCATAAAGCCCTACTGGGCATTCTGTGAATGCTGAGTAGGCAATTGAATGTACAGATTTGGAATTCAAGGGAGATAAAAATTTTACCATGCAAGATATTTTAAGACCTATAGACTGAGCTGAAAAGAACACCAAAGGTATGTGGCCTACTTGTAATTTTTTGTGTCTTAAGCATCTCTGATGCATAAATTCAATTGAACAATTTTGAGCACTTATTCTACATAACATACTGCTGAAGCCCCAAAATTATTGGGAATCCAAGGATGGAAATAAGTAGTATTGACACAACTCCCCTCATTGCTTTTCTCAAGCCTTCCTTGTCTTTCTGCCTGCTTATTTCCCTTTGAATACTGTTTGGCTCCATCCTACTTTACCTTGAAAGTCCAGCTTCTAACTTCAATGGTAGATTAATTCATTCATTTACTTATATACTCACTCATTTAGCATTACTGGATATTTACCAGACACCACACATCTTGTTGGAGTGTGGTGATTAAAAACAAAACAGCAACAACAAAAAACCAAGCGACACTTTAAGCACTTTCATTATTGTTCAGTGTTAGAGATATAAAAAACAAAACAAAACAAAACAAAACAAAACAAAAAACATCAAACCACCACCACTCTAGGCACATTCAAAGACCACAAGTCAGACACTGCACTACGTATAGAACCAGGAAACCAGTAATGGAGTAGTGGGATTTTTATGCAGGTGTTATGGGGATAACTGAAGAGGACTTCAAGCCACCTTGGGAGTAAAGAAGTGTCTTTTTCCAGAGAGCCCTGCCTGGCCACCATTAATTAGGTCAGGCTCTTTCCTTGATGTGATTTCAAATGCAGCATTTAGCACAGTGATCTGCTCTGCTTTTGCCTACATCAGTCTTGCTCTTAGTTTGGTGCCTAGGAGTTCCCTGTACAGCTCTGCTTTGGTTCTTTCAGCTGCATTGTGTTTGATGACTTTTTGACCTTTGCTTAACATTCTAATTACTCCAGAAAAACATCTGAGATGGCTTTCAGGGAAAAAAAAAAAAAAAAAAAAAACACCACAAAACCATTACAAGTAAAAGTAGGAGAAGAGACCAGCCTGAGGCAGAGAGGAAGATGGTACCACTGAAGTCTGTTGGCAGGAAGGAGGTTGCCTTGACCTCTGCTAACTCCACTATTCTGTTGTACTTTTGTGATGGTCTCCTTCAAATCAGGTGTTTTAATTTAATATTAGCTGACACACTAGGTTAAAAAAAAAACCCAAGTTTATCAGCTAAGGCACAATATGGGCTGATATGTGTTAAAATACTAGGTCTTTCATAATTTGCAGAAATACCATGCAGTAAATTCTCAGAGACACTGTTCACAGCCTCCAGCCCTTACTTGTCTGCAGAAGTTAAGGAGCTCCACCTTTTGGACTAAGAATCCAAAGAAGCTTTTGGTTGGTTGCTTTTCCCTTCCTTCATGTCCCTTTCCCCTAATTGTTGACCCTGGATTTTCCCCCCATCAGTATATAGTGCCAGCCCCAATATTTCTACTTTTTCAAACCTTGAGGAGGTACTTTATTTTCAATTCTTAGTACTTCTGTTAAAGTAGGACACATGACATGTGCCTTGAGCTGTTGTCACCCTCCAGCCTCTAGTCTACTTTCTGTCTGTGGATTTGAGGATTCTAGACATTTTGTATAAATGGAATCAATCATATAATACATAGTTTTGGCTTCACTTAGCATAACGTTTTCAAGGTTCATCCATGCTATAGAATATATCTGCGTTCATTATTTATGGCTGAATAATATTCTGTTGTGTGGATATCTACATTTGTTTATCTATTCAACAGTTACTAGAATGTGGCTGGTTGCCACCTTTTGGCTATTATGAATAGTGCTGTTGTGAATATTCATTATAAGTGTTTGTTTGAACACTGATTTTCATTTCTTCCAAACAGATCTGGGGAACTGCCAGACTGGTCAAGCAAGAAGCTTTCAAATGTCTTATTCTCTCCCAATTGGCTGACTGGTTTACTCCCTGTTTTTAGTGGATTTTTTGTTTTCTCTCAGTGTTTGCTCCAACTATTACTCTTTGCTTTGTTGATTTGTCTCTGAGTGTTTAGGGACCCCATTATGTAGCCCTGGCATTCTAAGGAGGTTGAAGAGAGCAAAGCCCCTGTATCAGTCTTGTGGAAGTCAGATCAGATGAATGGTCATGGGTCCTTGAATCAGAATCTGGGCTGCTTCCCTGGAACCAGGTGCCAAAGGAATGTCCATCAGTCTCCAGGGAGAGAGAACAAGGCTGTGACAGTGAGTTCAATTGCCTTTTCCCTGGATTATGTTTTTCTAGGTTGCTATAAACCTTTATCTATATCCTAAAGCTGTTTTGACACTGTCAGATTATATCGAAGTTTCTCATACAGACCAACTTCCAGAGTTTTCTACCTTGCCGTTTTTACTTCATTAGGTTTTAAAAACTTGAATAATTTATGTCTTGCATTCCTAGGCGAACAGCAAAGTAGAATATCTTGTCTCAGATTGACTTCTCAGGCTCCTGTAGGCATCCATCCATAGCTGACAGGTTTGCATACCCTTATGGTTGCTTTGATCAGTTGACTAGGCTGGTTGTCAGCCTTGGAGTTTAATCACATCCCTTGGACCTTATGTCTGAGGACCATTAAATCATAATCTGATGTCAGTAATTTTTTTTCTCTGTCTTCAGTTGATCATTTAAACTCAGAATGAGAATTACCTTGAGAACTCTTACATGGCTACCAAGTTCTGGGCTACATTTTAAATCTTTTAATCCTTTTTAGTCTCTACTGTGTAAGGTGAGGTTGGGATTCCTAAGCATAATTCTAGTCTTATTGTTTATCTGCACAAAACTTTTTCAAAAAATTTGAAAGAGAAGAGTAGAAAGGATGACTTGCCATAGTAGATACTACAATGAAGTGTGGGTTACAAAGTTAAATACAGTCAACAGCGACTGAAAAATGGCAGAGAAAAACCAGCACAGTGGCATAGACAGTTATAGAAGAAGAGGAGAAACATACGCTAATTTTATGTAAAAGTTTGCCATTCAGATTTGGTTTGGTTATTGTGCTTGCTTATATTTTTCCTTTTGCTTATTTGTATCTTCTGATTGCTTTAGATATTAATTTATTGTGTAGTAAATCCAGAAATAAATGTTTTATTAAAAAAATAAAATCCTTTGGAACATTCTGCTACCTTACGAATTAAGTGCAAACTCTTGGGATTGTTACTGCAAGTTTTCCATAATGTGTGCTTCCATTTCTATTGTCCACCATTTGTCTGTATAATGAAATCAGATTACATTGCTTCCCTGATTGAAACCTTCATTGGTTTTCCATTTCACTTAGAAATGACCTGACTCCTACTTGCCACATAGACTGGGTGTCGCTGGTCTATTTCCTGTTCCCCATCATCTGAGCAGTTCTCCTGTTCCTGCTCCCACCTCAGTGCTGTCCTCCTGCACCTGACTTTCTACCAACACAGAGCAGTGCAAAGACTGTCTTCTCCACTCTGGGTCTGCCTGGTGTCTGCATTTTTAATGTGACTTTCTTAGTGCTATCTCCTGATACCCAACTTAAAATAACTGTTCACTCTAGTCTAATTTTTCATTTCTTTACAATCTGATATCTTCATTTAGAGCAATTATTTCCAGCTACTCCCAATATCTAATTGTTACTGTGCTGAGTGGAATAATAGTTATCTCCTCCATTAGATTTTATTCCTAGAGCTGTTTCTCTCACCCCTATATGACTGGTGTTTGGCGTAGCTTGTATGTCTTCACTGAGAGAGTAAATGTACACACTCTGCTTTAGTCAGACACACATCACACCTTGAGCAAGTATAACGATTACAGTCCTGAAGGTTATTATTTCCTACATCTCTGCCTGTTAAATCCAATCGATACCTCAAAGTTCATTCACATTCTATTCCCACTGTTAAAGGCTTTCCTCATCTTTAAACAGTAGGCGGATGGGTGAGACATCTGTGGGATGTATAATTCAGAGAAAGGCAGGAAGTCCATTGAGTTCAGAGGGAAGGTTTGTCAAAAGTGAAGAGATGAGTGTCACCACATGTTGGTCTGGGTGCAGCCTGAGGGGTCCGTGGAATGAGTAAGGCTAGGAAGGAGAAAAGAAAGGCGAGAAAGAGCCAGCAATTAGGCTAACAAAAAGTGCTAAGGTAAATGAAAGAGAAAGTGGTAGAGAGCAAGAGAAAACAGGAGTTAGAGAAACAAGAGGAAAGGGCAGCCAGAAAAGTAGAGCAGCTCAGAGAGGAGGCTCAGTAACGCATTCAGCAAAGTGTGAGCCCTCGCTAGCTCTGCGCAGTCCCAAAGCCACCATGCTCTTTTGTTGCTGTCCTAGAACTTTAAGGTCATAGCCTTAAAGTCTAATTCCACAGCACCAGCACCATTGGAGACCCTGCATGCATTTTACTTACGTTTGCAATTGCCTCCTGGTCCATGTCCCTGCAATTAGCTTCTTCCTCTTCAACCCCAGGATAATTGTGTTCAATGATACATCTTACTGTTTATAAAACATTATTATGGGAGGTCACTCTTTGGAGTCTCATAGCACCCCTATGAATTCATGTTTAAAGGCCAGGAAGACGGTGGCTGACAGAATTTAAGATGACATATCCATTAAGATGGGCTTAAAGCAATCTCAGGATTTCTTCTTTTAAAGGGACATTGTTTTGTTGCATCTACACAGTTCATTTGTAACTTTTTATTCCACAATGTAAGGGTAAGGGCTGCCATGTTCCATACACAAAACCTTCAGTGAGTTGTGTCATGAAATCTGAGCTCCATAAGGAGCTGGTAGATGCTCCTAACTCATTGTAACTTGAAGCTCATGATTTCTTTTCGCTCCTAAATACACTGTACTCTCCATCTATACTCAATATTTGCCTCAATTATTTTGGTACATTCTTGATTCTAGGGATTTACTAAGCTGGTTACTTCTGCTCTAGATGCCTTCCCCCGAAATAGGAGATGTTTGCCATATATTTGATTTTCGTTAAGTGTTTCCCCTCCTTCAAAGATCAGCTTGAGCATTTTCCTTTCTTATAATGCCTACTCACTCTCCTACAATGAAACCTCATGTTGTCAGGGTTATTTATCTGTTTTAATTACTGGATTGTAAATTCCCAGCGGGCAGGACTTTATCTTTTTACCATCTGAAGAGTCCAGTATAGTCTCATGTGAAATAATATTTGAATATTTTTACTGCTGCATATAAAGTTTGAGTTGTGACTTCTATGTGTATAGAGAGGTACCTTTTCTATTAGGTACTCTTTAAACTTATTTATACTTTCTGAAGCTTACGGATAATATATACATATTTTCATATAACTTTAATATTCTTAATATAAAGATTATTCTGTAATAATCATTATCAAATATAAAAACATAAAAGTGCCTTAGCAGAGTATAAGAATGATTAAGTAATTTTAACACTTATTTTGCATTTTCAATTGTCTGGTCATGGCCATGTAATTTCATTTTATTTGGTAGTTTAAGTTATATAGAGGGTCATGAGATTAAACATATTTGAATTGAGAGCTTCTCCTTCCAGGAAGATAAGGGAGATATGTTTTTCCTTATTCCTCCCTCTAAACACAACTAAACAACTAGCACAGTGTATATGAAGCAGTCATAAGACAATTCTGAACAGTGGAGAAAAGAAGGCAGTCCTTAGGACGAGAGAAGCAACATAGTTATGAGTCTCCTATATTTTCTTTGATCCTTGTATGTTCTAGAACTGGAGCTGAAGAAACCAGAAAATGACACACCAGTGAGCTCAGACTAAAAAGCCCTAAGGAGAAAGGCTTCCCTCCAATCAAAATGCCAGGAAAAAAGCAACAAGACAGAAATCTTTAAGATAAGACTGCTTTATCCTACCCAAACATCATAAAATAAAGTATAATTTTCCCCGTTCTGGCCAGCAAAGGCCAACTAGGAGACCTGAACTGTCCACCCTTGCTAGCAAGGGTGTAGTAAGACTTTACATTGCTGCCTGGAGATGTTGTAGAAAGTCAAGAAGGGAGCCTGGGTGTCCCCCCTGCCAAGGCAGTGAGCCCTGAGTCAAAAGAGCCTGTTTAAGGAGCCAGGGTTTCCACTCCTGCCTAGTATTAATGGTGTCCTCTCTCTGCCAAGGGTGTGGGGGGTCGGAGGATATAGAAAAAGGCCAATGAGGAGTCAGAACTTTCACCGTAGTCCAGAGATAGTGAGGCCACCTCAGTTTACTGCAATAACAGTGGAGGGCATACTGGGAGGCAGAACCCCCAAATCTGCACAGCAGTAACAAGGAGTGAACCTTCCTACTCTGAAGTGTCAAAAGAGGTGAAATAAGGAGCATGGACTTCCCCCTGCACATGGTGGTAAAGAAGTTGCAGGCTGAAACCAAGAAAAAATACGATAAATCAGAATGCTTACATAAGATAATAATACAGCATGTCCATTGATACACGAAATATCATTTGAACCTAAAAGTCAGTAGCATTCCAAGAACCAAGACGACCTCAAACAGAAAGACAGAGGACAACTTGTAGATGTCAACACGTGATCTGAAAATTTCAGAGTTGGTACCTCAGGTCATGAACTTAATTCTTTCCATGATTCTGGTTGCAAACCAAACTGGACTAAAATTGAATCTAATTTTCCCATAAGGTCAACATTGAACCTACCATTGAATTTGATTCAGTTTTCATTCAATTTGGTTTGCAGCCAGAATCACAGAATTAAGTTTGTGAGCTGAGGTACCACTATATCTGAAAATACTTTAAAGCAGTCGTAATAAAAATGCTTCCACAAGCAAGTTGAACACATTTAAAACAAATGAAAAATGTAGTCTCTGTAAAAACATAAAACACTAAGTAGACATTTTTAGAACTTAAGAAAAACTGTAATCAAATTAGAAAGTTCAGTGAGAGAGCTTAATAACGGATGGAGAAAATAATTCAACTGGAGGATACAATAAGAAAAATCAGCCAATCTAAATAACAGAAAGAAAATACAGTTGAAAATAGTTGAAAAGAGCTTGTGAACGTGTGACACTATAACAAAAGATCTAATATCCTTCATCAGAGTACCAAGATGTGGAGGGACGGGGTGGGACTGGAAATGTACTTGAAGAAACTGTCATTGAAATCTCTCAGCGTTGACAGGAGTAATCTATAGACTCAAGAAGTTAAGAAAATCTCAAATAGAAAAAAAAAGACACATTGTAATTCAACTTCTAAAAATTAAAGACAAAAATATTGAATGCGGTCAGAAAAAGATGACAACTTATCTAGAAAGAAAAATCCAGAAGAACAACAGAATTCTCACTAATATTTTTCAAGTGTTTAAAGGGAAGAATTTCCACATAAGGTGAATATTTTCTTTAGGAGTGAAATGAATCAGGACATTCTCTAGTAAATGAAAACTAAGAGAATTTGCCACCAGCAAACCCGTCTTAAGAAACAGCTAAATTAAATTTGAAAACAGAATGGGCATGTTAAGAAAGAAACTTGAAGCATCAGGCAGAAGAATACAGCAAGCCAAATATGCATAAATGCAACAGGTGTTTTCTTTTAAAAACAATTTCAAAGTTCAAAAGAGGAGCTGCAGAAGAAATATGTATGACAATTTCAGAAAAACATTTAAGTTTCCTTTACTTGTAAAACAATAGACATTAACGTAGTGTGACTTGGGAGAAAACGTAATCCCTAGAGAAATTATTCTGAGAGTTATACAAGAAAAACTATGAAACATTATAGATAAGTAAAATCAAAGAATTAAAGTTGTTCAAAACTATCAAAGTTGGGGAAAAGAACAACTGAAAAAAGAAAGAAGCCAAAAATTAAAAATGAAATGGCAGACCAAGCGCTAACATACCAGTGATCATATTGAATATGACTGGTGTAAATATGCCAGTAAAAAAGAAATACATAGAGTGAATAAAACTATATGGCACTGACATGCTATCCACAAATACTTCAATTACAACTGTACAGGCAGATTGAAATTAAAAGAACAAAAAATATGTTATTCCCATATTAATTAAAGGAAAATAAAAATATTTTGCTATCAAATAAAGCGTGCTTCTGAGTAAACAGAGAACATAATATAAAGATAAAAGGGCCTTGTCTACCAAGAAGAAAATTATAACAAGTACAACATTACAAAATATGTGAAGCAAACAGAGCTAAAAAGAAAAATAGATATATCTACATTTACACTTGGAATTTAACAACTGTTTTTCAAAATTTGATACAACAAATAGAAAATTGACAAAGACAAAGAATTCAACAATGCCATCAACAAACATGGCATAATTAATACTTATAGAACACTCAGAGAAAAGCAGAACACATACTTTTTTTAAAGTACCCACAGAACTTTATTAATATAAATCCTATCCCAAAACAAACAAGAACAAAAATTGAAATTATACAGGGTGTTTTCCCTGATTATGTTGGGACATTAGCAGAAACAGGACAGGTAAATTACCAAACACCTGAATATTAAATATGAATTAATACATAAATGAAAGAGGAAGTCTGACAGAAATTAAAAAATTGACCTCAACAAAAATGTAAACACAGTATATTAAAAATTTTAAGGCACAGCTAAAGTAGTTCTGTAAGGAAAATTAATAGTATTAAATGCATATATTAGAAAAGAAGCAATTGTTTCTCTTAAGTTCTCATTCAAAGAATCAAGAAAACAAGATTGAAAGAAATCCAAACCAGTAAATGAAAGGAAGAAATTAATATAAAAGAGAAATCAATGAAACTGAAAACAGCAAGATGATGAAGAAAAATTAATTAAAGAACTTATTTTTGAAATAGATCAAATCAAGATGACTGATGCAGGACAAGCAAAGAAGTCACAAATTATCTACATCAGAAATGAAAAAAGACACCATAGTATGAAGACATTAAGAGAATATCAAAGAAACAGTTCAGTTCTACACATACAGATTTTGTAAGTTAAATGGGCTAATTCCTTGAAAAATAAGTAACAACTTCAATTTGACCAGTATCAAATAATTTGAATAACCTTATAACTATTAAAAATTGAATTCTTAATTAAGCTCCTGAAAAGCAAAAATAACTCAGAGGGCCAGTG
>PVJX010004037.1:0-99746 GCA_004027295.1 Dolichotis patagonum
ACTGAGACCAGACAGGGAGAGAGCCAGTTAGGTCTCACGATCGTCAATGGCACTGAGACCAGCCTTGGACAGCACCAGTTAGATCCCAGGATCGTCAATGGCACCGAGACCAGACTTGGAGAGAGCCCCTGGCAGGTGGGTGGAGAGGCAAGGCAGCCTGTCATCTGCTGGGCTGAGGCCAGAACCTCCTGGTTGTTCCTGCTCGGAAGTGAATTGGGAGGGAAGTGCTGGGCTGCTGAGGGCGAGCAGGGATGAAGAGGGCAGAGCAAGGAAAGAGAGGTGACCACATCAGGGCCAGGGCCAGCAGTTAGCAGATGGGCTGTGGGCTAGGGGAGCCAGACAGGGAGCAGGGTATGGAGGCCATTTCTGGGCAGGCCATTTTGGGGAAGGCTGGAGAGGCACACGTGGCCTGGGACAGAGACCCTTGAGAATAGGGCCCAGGGCCTGTTCCGAGAGCTGTCAGGTCAACCCTGTGCTTGCGTGGCTGCTGTTCCAGGTGATCTTGCTGGACTCCAAGAAGAAGCTGTCCTGTGGCGGGGTGCTCATCCACAGCTCCTGGGTGCTGACTGCTGCCCACTGCATGGACGGGTCCCGGAAACTCACCGTCAGGCTCGGTGAGGGCTGCAGCAGGGTAGGGTGGGGGGAGGTGGGGGTGGTACAGGACAGCCAGGCAGGCTGTCAGGTTTGGGAGGCTCTGGTCCCAGGGAACTCGTGCCACACGAGCAATTTAGGAAAACAGGCATAGGCACCTGTGAGTCGGGCAGGAAGGGACCACCGAGTCCCCGCTGCAGTCAGTAGGAGTGTGTGAGCAGCGGTGGGGGATGCCATACACCCTGGGCTCCTCACTCCTGCTTGCACGCAGCCTCAGTACCCCGGGGCTCACCAGGCAGAGGGCCCGCACCACAACAGTTCCCGGAAAGAGGCCTTGTTAGACTTTACATGGAAAAAGGGAGGGGAAGGTGCATCTAGCATGTCCAGATTCAGGCTCCTTGCAGTCATCTTCAGCACCAGTGGCCAGAGGCCTGGGGGGCCAATGTGGGGTTTCCATGCCCTGTTTTCCAAGGGCCACTGGACTGGGCTGGAAGGAACGCGACTCTTACCTGTGGTCCTGACACCTCTTCCCGCTCAGTGCCCTGTCTTGTTGGTCCTCCTCTGTGGGTGTTGCTGCTCCTGCCCTCATTGCCTCATCAGCTATAGTTCCACATGTCTGAGGGCCCCAGGCTTGCCTGGTCTCACTGCTCGTTTGAGTCTTAAATCCAGACCAACATCTTGCCAGCATCCTGTCCTTTTGAGGTTGACACCCATAGACCACTCTGCCTGTCAGGAAAAGTCCTTCTTGAGAAGAATCCAAGGCACAGCTTAGTGGCTGGTGACCGCCATACTGCTGTGGGCCCAGCTCAAGTCACACACAGGCCCACAAACCCACAGGCCCGCAGCCGAGGGAGCCCCCAGCCACTCTGACAGTGCCCTCTGCCCTGCAGGTGAGTACGACCTAAGGCGCAGAGACAAGGGGGAGGTGGAACTGGACATCAAGGAGATCTTCATCCACCCCAACTATACCCGGAAAACCACCAACAACGACATTGCACTGCTCCACCTGGCCCAGCCCACCGTTCTCTCCAAGACCATCGTGCCCATCTGCCTCCCAGACAGCGGCCTTGCGGAGCGGGAGCTCACGCAGGCTGGCCAAGAGACAGTGGTGACAGGGTGGGGCTACAAGTCTGAGAGGAAGGGAGACACCCGGAGAAACCCCACCTCCATTCTCAACTCCATCCGGATTCCTGTGGCCCCTCACACTGAATGCACCCAGGTCATGAAGAGCGCAGTGTCGGAGAACATGCTGTGCGCAGGCATCCTTGGGGACTCCCGAGATGCCTGTGATGGTGACAGTGGAGGGCCCATGGTTGCCTCCTTCCAAGGCACCTGGTTCCTGGTGGGCCTGGTGAGCTGGGGTGAGGGCTGTGGGGTCCCTAACAACTATGGTGTCTACACCAAAGTCAGTCGCTATCTTGACTGGATCAACAGCCACATCAGGGGCAAGGGTGTCGCCCCCCGCAATCACGTGCTATAGCTGCCCCACTCATCTCCGGACCCAGGCCTCTTGCAGTGGGGCTGGGCTGCTGGGCAGCCGTGTGTGGGCCATTAAAGGGGCACACAGTAAGCTCACTGGCCTGCAGTTGTGTCTGTGTGCCATCTTTTCTGGACCGTTCTGCACAGAAGTAATGTTTATTGAGCATCTACTGTATGCCACGCTTTATGACTTAAATCTTATTTAACTCCCAAAGCAGTATTAGAGGAGAAGAGTAGCTCCAAGTTTTGCATATACTAAAGCTGATACAGTAGGAGGGTGTGCTCTCTTTTTAAAAAGAATAGAAAATGTAGCCAAAGCACTGCAGGAGCGTTTCCCAAGGCCTCGGGAAGAACACATGTATTTAAGTCATGGGTCCTGAAGCTGGAGCTTAACACCTGCCACAGAAGCCCGTGCGGGGCCTGGGTTGGACTCAAGGTCTGACCCCAAAACCAGGGGCTTTTCCGTGGTCTCCTTTGTTCCCTGAAGGTGGCTGTTGTGACACCTTTTAGGTGGGAAAGTAGCCAGAGACCCAGGAGGTATTGTTTAGACTTAATTGACAGTTTATTGGAGGAAGCTAAGTGAGGAAGAGTGGTGTGAGGAGAGCTAAGACTGGTGCTGTGGTCCCAGTCATGCACGGCTGAGGCAGGAGGAAACCCCATCTTGGAGCAGGGAGAAGGACAGAAGTTAAATGTCCACATACGTCTTGTCCTTATAGGCATATTTGGGTGAGAGAGAAAGAAGTCAGGACGTCCTGGTTTGAAATCATTGAGTAACTGAGGTAAGATGAAGCTGAGAAAATCAGTCCAAAGTTGAAAACTAGTCCAGCTGTCTGTCTGGCCTCGGAGGTCATTTCTCTCTGGGCATGAAAGAAATCTTTCTTTCGGGAAAACTTCGCAGTTGGTGGATTCCTTGTCTTCTGTCACTGGAGGCAGGCTGACTTTATGAGGGAGGGTTTATCTAGCTCAGGCTTCTTGAAGGTGGAGTGTCTGGAGGAGGGGCAGGGGGTGCCCCACTGCTTCCAGCTGGCGCACATGTGACTCTTCCAGGGAGCACTCAGTGACACTCAGTTCAGCCCCTCCTTCACACACTCAGCTTTTTTCTTCTTTCTCCATTTCGTGTGTGTGTGCACACACTAGAGCTCACCCTAACCCTATAGGTAGCCCAAACTGTCACTGGGCCACACCCCCAGCCCTGGACATTAATTATTTTCACAACTCACCAGTTCACTTTTAGAATGTGGCTGGGATTAAAAGCTGCCAGCCGAAATGGTTTACTTTTTCTGTAGGTTCTGTGCTAGGACTCTGAAGGCCAAGAAAAATGGTCAGCATTCTCAGGCAGCCTGGCACAGTCCAGCCAATAGGAAAGGAAGACGTAGTGAAGTGATTCTGCCCAGACCGTCAGCCCAGAGCTGTTGCTCAGGGAACAGCAGGGCCACCAGGACACAAGTTAGTGATCACAGAGTAGAGGCCAGCTTGAGACAGGCCTGCAAGACCCATCCCTGCAGTGATTTGGGGAAGGGACAAGTGAGTATGCTTGGAAACTGCAGTAAATCAGACCAGAGCCACTGGTGGGTGTAGGTGCGTGTGCACACATGCATGATTTTTTTTTTTTTTGTTACCGGGGATTGAACTCATGACCTCATGCTTGTCAGGCAGGCATTTATTCCACTGAGCTAAATCCCGGCCCTATGCACATGATTCTTTATCCTCCTTTGCTTTCCATTAGACAGAAAAAAAAAGACATAATCATCATAAAATAATAGGTACACTCTCATATAACCTCAGAATATATAAAACAGCACTTGATAAAAGGATAGAAAGAAACAATTGTAACAGTTTTTTAAAATTTAATTTAGGCTGAGTGTGGTGGCACACACCTGTATTTTTAGACGAGATCGGGCGCGTTCAGGGTGGTATGGCCGTAGACTCACACCTGTATTTTTACCTCTTGGGGGACTGAAGCAAAAGGATTGCTGCAAGTTTGAGGCCAGCCTGGCTACAAAGTAAGTTCAAGGCCAGCCTAAATTTCATAGTGAAACCCTGCAAAAAAAAAAAAAAAAAAGCAATAACTTTTTAGAAACCAGTGAACAGATTAAAAAATAAGTGGCAAAAATGCCAGTAATCCCAGTACCCAGGGAGGCTGAGGCAAAAATCGAGTTTGAGTTCTGTCTGGGCAATAATAAAATTAACACACTTTAAGTGATTTTTTTTTTATGTCAGTACCAGGGATCAAACTCATGACCACATGCTTGCAAGGCAGGTACTTAAGCTGCTGAGCTAAATCCCCAGTCCCTTGAGTGATTCTTTCTTGAACATACTGGGAACATTTACAAAAACATTCTGGGCACTGAAGGAAGCCACAGTGTGTCCTATAGCTAAAATAAAAATAGCAAAAACATACTTTAAAATTCCACACATTTAGCCAGTCGTGGTGGCAAAGGCCTGTAATCCCAGCACTCCCCATCGCCCGGGTTTGAGGCCAGCCTGCGTTAAGGGACTTCAAGGTTAGTCTGTATCACAGGGAGATTCTGTCTCATTGAAAAAAAAAAAAAAACCCACAAAAAATATGTTTGCAAATTAAGTAATGTTAGTTTTTAAAAATTGTACGGGAAATTAAGAAATAATAAAAATTAAATGCTAACCTGTGGTTCACAGTTAAAACAACACATGGAAGGAAACCGTATCGCTAAACATACCTCTCCACGAATCCAAGCTAGACTCCTGCACGGCCCCCAGGTCTCAGAGCCAACCACCGCGGGAGTCCCAGGCGGAGGCGGCCACTCGCCTTCGCCCCGCCCCGCTCTGGCCCCCCGGCCCGCCGGGGCCCAGACCAGACCCAGACCCAGACCCCGACCCCAACCCCACCCGACTCCTACTCGCGCCGCCCACTGTGAGGCGGGACTCAGACCCCCCCATCCCGGGCTCCAGCGGAGGCCTGGCCCACGCCCGCTTTCCCAGCTGCTCGTTGCCGGTCCTGGGGCCCTGCAGGCCAGGAGAGGCGCGGAGCCCCACTGCGCGGTGCCTCCCGGCCTGGCCCGGTTTCAGCCGGGCTCAGCACCTCCGCTCCTCCGCGGCAGCCCCCTCCCGCCTGCGAGCCTGGCCGCCTCTGCCCGTGCCCGGGCCCTCAGCTCTCTCCCTGTCGTTCCTGGGGCCAGTCACCTGGTGAGAAGAGGGCTGCAGACGGTCGCTGAAAGGAAAGACAAACAAGCGCGTTTCTGCAGAAGCCTTCCCGACCCTGCGCGGCGCCCCCACACGCGTCTCAGGCCGCCGCGCGGGAAACCCGAGTCCCCCGGGGAGCGCTCGGCTGGGAACTCGGAGCTCCCGGGACTCGACCGGGGGCGTCTTCTGGGGCCGACTGCGCCCTGACGTTCGGACTGTGCGAAGCGAAGGGGAAGGTGGCTCCCGGGGCCCGCGCCGCGCCTGCAGGGTCCGCTACACCAAGCCTCTGTTCTGTTCCTGGACTTTGTGAGAAAAGCTCAGCTTTACCGACTGCGCGGCTGCGCTCGAGGTCACCGTGCGGAAAGTGTCACCTACCTCTAAACAGTGGTGACCTTTGGTCCTCACGCGCTGGACAGAAAAACAGAGAAAAAAAAGGAAGGAAGGAAGGAAGGAAGGAAGGGAGAGAGAGAGAAGAAAGAAGAAAGAAAGAAAAAAAGAAAAGGAAAGAAAAGAGAAAAGAAAGCCTTTATTGTGGGCACGAGAGGGCTGCCCAAGAGCGGCAAGCACCCTCTAGAAGGTTGGGGGGGGGGAACCCGCGGGCTTTATTTGGAATTGACAGGGGCGGGGTTAAAGGGGTGGGCAGAATGACGTATTGACGTATGATTGGAGGAGCATTGGCACATGCTCAAAAAGCGGGAGGTTTAACGTTTGGGTTCGCAAGAAGAACCGCAGTGAGGCGCTGTCCAGCTCATGTTCGTCTGCACATGGGAAACATCTGTCAACCTTTTGACTGTGACAAGGATTCTGTTCAGCCAAGACGTCAGAAGGAAGGAAAGGCAAGGACCGTCCGATTTAGGAAACTAACCGAGGTTTGCAGGCAAGACGTCTTTTGGGTTGTGAAAAAAAAAAATCCCCTTTCAGTGACAATGACAACTCCCACTACTTTGGGTTCCTTGAAAAATCCTTTTTACTTACTGCAAAATTCCCTTTTCTTTGGCTTTTAAAGTTTCACTTAATTGGTTCAACATGTCTGAAAGCGGGACACTCACAAAAATCAAAACTGTAATTATGAAAAATGATGTTTTTCCATAGGAGTAAAACTTTAAAGGTGACATTGTGGCACACTTGGGGAGGTTAGAAGTAGTGCAGCACATAGCTTGTGGGGACAATTCAAACCACACATCATGACCGTAGTTGTGCTGTTACATGTTTAAGTAGGGGTCTTTGTCAAGTATGAAAATTAAATTTGATCAAATTTTCAACTTTAACTAGTGGTTAGTGATGCCAAGACAGTTGTTAGAGTTGTTGTTGTCTTCCCTTTTAAAAAGTAGTGCTTTCCCATTAAATTTCCCTGGAAATCTTCTTTTCTTCATAGTTAATCACCAAGCTCAACATGCCCCTCATGTTTGAGAAGAGGGGACATGATTGTCTAAATATTTCTGGTGGGGAGTCAGGCATGGTGGCACATTCCTGTAATCCCTGCCTGCCTTGGCATCAAAGTGAACTCAAAGCCAACCTGAACTACATAGTGAGACCCTGTCCCCAAAAGACAATAAATAAATAAAAAATATTTCTGGTGGGACACATGTGGCTCTGCCTAGAGCACAGGCACTTATCATCTGAATGGAATGCATGTTCCATGTTCCATTCAGATGATAAGTATTCACTGAACATCTCTATGTGGTGAAAACAGAGAGAGGATGAGGGATAAATTCCTTGAAATCTGGCAGGAACAAATTAAAATAGGATTAAGAAGAAACAAAGTTAAAAGGAAGCATTTATTAGGGTCTTCAGAGAAAAAGAGCAACAACACTGTGTGTGTGTGTGTGTGTGTGTGTGTTCCTGTTAGAGAGACGGAGAGAGAGAAGAGGAGAAGGAGAAGAGAGAGAATTGGCTCCCATGATGTGGTTGGCAAGTCCAGATCTCCAGGCAAGTTCAGATTCTGCCGTCAAGTCCAAAGGTATCCTACTGGCACGATTACCTGGGAGAGGTCAATCTGTATTAAGCCCTTCAACCAACTGGGTGAGGTGCATTCATATTATGGGCAGAAATCTGCTTTACTCAAGAGTCCACTAGTTTAAATGTTAATCTTGTCCAAAAAATAGATGGCATAGAAAACATTCAGAATGTGTGACCATATATCTAGGCACTGTAGCCCTGCCAAGTGACACATATAATTAAGTATACAGGCTGGACTGTGTTGTGCCAACAGCAATATGCTGAAGTCTTAAACACTAGGCACTGTGCAAGTGATCTTAGTTGGAACTATTGTTTTGGTAGCTATAATTAGTTAAGATACAGTCATACTGGGACAGGCTGGGCTCCTAGGGTGATGCTCTTATAAAAAGGGAAATTTGTCCTATGAGCCAGAAACAGCCATGCAGGGGCCAGGAGGAGAAACAAGAAGTGAATTTGCCCTTCTTGTGAGCCAGTGGCAACCATGTGAGTGTCAGGAGGAGAAACAAGAAGCCAATTCACCCTTCCTGTGAGCCAGTGGCAGCCATGTAGGGCCCGGGAGGAGGAACAAGCCAATTTGCCCTTCTCTTGAGTCAGCAGAAGCCATGCTGGGCCTTGGAGGAGTAACAAGAAGCCAGTTTTCAGCCTGTGCACAGGCTGGGAGACAAGAACCCCCCACACACACACCAGCAACTAGCTGATTTGGAGGAACATAAGCTGAACTGATAGCAGCTGAGGTATGAAAACAATGTAATGCTTGCATTGTTTGGCTCTTTTCAAGCCTAAAGTCTGAGCATCTATCTAAAGGATAACATGCAATATAGCAACTATGGGGAATTTCCTTCAGTATTATTTTTTTTTTCAGTATTATTTTTGAGATCCAATATTTTTCTATTTTGTTTTTGTTCTATTTTATTGTTTTGTTTTAGTCAATGTTCTGTTTTGATTGGTTTTATTCTGTTCTATTTTGTTTGATTTTATTGTCTGATGGTGTGGAGCAGCTAATTTGAAGGTAAGGTGAGGCATTATGGTAGCCATTGTTGATTTCCTATTACCCTGTTTTGAAGTCCGTATCACTTTCACTGTTTTGATTGGCTTTCTTCTGCTTTATTTTGTTTGGTTTTATTCTCTTTAAAATAAAAATTAAAAAACAATTTATAAAAGAGAGATTTGAGCTGAGCATGAATGGACTACTTGGGAGGCTGAGGAAAGAGGATCCCAAATTGAAGAGCAGCCTGGGAAAGTCTGTTTGAAAATAAAACTGAGTCAAATTGAATAAAGGGCTGGAGGCATAGCTCTGTGGTAAAGTGCTTGCCTAGCACAGGTGAAGCTCTAGGTGCACACACACAGAGGGGAGGACTATCTGCACATAGACGATATAAATACAGGAGAAGGCCATGAGAAGAGGAAAGCAGAGTCATGAGGATGTACCTCGAGCCAAGAAATGCCAGCGTTTGCCCCAAAACCAAAGCAACTGGAAGCGAGCCACAGACTAGATGGAAGCAGCCCTGCTGACACCCTGGGGTTCCAGCCCCCAAATCTGTGAGCAAAGAGTCATCGTTACTTCAGTTATTCCATTTGTGGTGCTTTTTATTGCCTCTCTGGCAAACAAATATAGAAGTAATCTGAGAATTTGAGGAACACAGACCCAAAGAAGAAAGAAGAAGGAAGGAAGAAAGAAAAGAGGAAGGAAGGAAGGAAATTAAATAAAGATGGGACAGAAATCCATGTAACAGAGGGGGAAATGAGAAAATGGAGATGAGAAGTAAAACCCAAACCAGCACTTTGGAAAGGTGGAGAGGAGGCCTCTCATAAGGAGAAAAGTGGGAAATGCAAATTAAAAAGAAAAATTGCGAAGAAGATTACGATTAGGAATAAGTATTTGTTTGTTTGTTTGTTTGTTTATGTATTTATTTATTGAGACAGCGTCTTGCCATGTAGTTCAGGCCTTGGACTTGCTCATGTAGCCCAGACTGGCCTGGAACTCATGACAATGTCCCGCTGCCTCAGCCTCCTGAATGCTGGGATTACAGGCATGCACCGTCTTACCTAGCAAGAACTATTTTTTATTATAGGCCAATAAATTGGAAAACCTAGCTGAAATACATACAATCCTGAACAAATACATACTATCCACTGTAATGATAGTAAACACCTCTCTGTTCCCTTCACAAGCCTTGGCGGAATTCCTGGGTTTTATGAGAGTTCTACCAAATAGAGTTTTCTTCTTAAACAAGTTTCCCCAAAAAAGGGAAAAGAAGAAAACTGCCCAGCTGGTTCTGCATTTGACACCACGTAGCCAGACTGCAGCTTGGCGGGGCTGTCCGCTGGACTACCTTTCTCGCACAGTGGGGACCCTCAGTGCCCCATGCACCAGGGCTCCATCATGGGGTCTAGTCAGTGACGTGGGTGTGGATAAGTGCTCGGGAAGGTCCACAGTGGAGAGAGTATCTTTAGGGTGACTCTGTCTTGTCTGCCCCAGACTGGGGAGCACACATGCGGAGAGCGCAAGTCACTGAGGAGGAGAGGCTCAACAAGGGACAGCTGCTGGCTTCTCCCGGGACAAACACAAATTCCTGCGGGCTGTGTGGTGGTGGCAGGGGGGTCCCACAGGAGGTGAACAACATGGGACAGGCCGCAGACCCCAGAGATGGGACGGTTGGCAGAAATGCTCATCCCTGGCCTGTGTTCATCAACTGCCACTTGTAGGTCAGAGGAGGCCCAGGAAAGTCAGCAAACCGCAAGGGAAAAGCTTCACTCAGTGCTGCTCTAACTCAGCTTCTTTCCTGAAAAACAGAAGGGCATGCACAAGTTCTGCGGGGACCTGCATCTCACTACAGTGATACCAGGGGAGTCGTCCACAGAGGAGCACCCTGGCAGCACAGACAGCATCAGGGCCCAGGGGCTGCAGTCACCTCCTGAATCTTCCTTTCCTCATCTCAGGCTTGGTCCCTGCCTTTCCATTTGGGCAGCTGTGAGGCTCTGCGGACATGGAACTCCTCTATGCCCGGAGTGGCCTGAGCAGAACCGCCCCCACGCTTTCCTGACCCCCGGTGATTGCCTGGTACTCAGGATCACAGCCACTTCAGCCTCCTCAGAAAATCGGGACGCTGGGGCGCTCAGGGCTGCGGGGGGCGCACGGATAGGATGTCCTGCCATAGCCAGCATCGCCAGCATCGCAGGGGAGAGGGCGCGGGGAGGGGCTCGGGGAGGTGCTGGCCAAGGCCGCGCGATCCAAGAGCGTGCAGGCCGGACTTAGGGAGGCCAGCGGGGCCAGGCCGGGGCCAGGCCGGGGCTGTGCTTGCTGCGGGTCGAGCCCCTCCGCGGCCGGCGTGCGGGGCCTGCCTGGGTGCCCGCAGTCCTTCGGGGGCAGCTGCAGGGGAGCCGGGATCTCTCATTCTCCGCTGGGAACAGGTAAGCAGGCCCGGGCCTGGTCAGGGTGCGAAGGTGCAGCCTCCGGACCCCCGCGGTCTGCCGCAGGGCTGAGACAGGCCCGGCTCCGTCCGGCGGCCTTGACCCTTGGCAGCGGCCCTGGATAGGCATGAGCCCCGCTGGGGACCCCTGGGGCTGAGCCTGGGCAGGAGACAGGAACAAGGAGGCTGGTGGGCAGCCCTGGTCTCCTCGGCAGACACCGGGCGGCCGTCCTGCCGCAGCACAGAGCCAGCAAGTACTTAGGACGCCGTACCGTGGAGCAGAGGTCATTCTTAATGGATCGAGGGGGGAAAGACATTGAAGTCTTCATGGACAGAGTCAGATTTTTGATGGGTTTCCTCGCACTTATTTTCGGGTTACTATCATTTTTATTTTAAATTCTGTATATGGGGGAAGGGAGACCACTGCGACTTAGGTTCTGCTCACCTGGACCTGTGCTCAGGGGCTGGAGACTCTTCTAGATCTGGAACTAATGGCACAGTTCCAGCCCTGGGTTGGTTCTAGGGGTGACACACTACTGGGGGGTCAGACCCTACTGGGCCAGACCGCAGTGGTCCCTCGTGTACAGAGTGGGGCGGGGACAGTGGGACCTCGAAGCCGGGCCAACCTTGGGCCTGCACCCTGAGCACGAGGCAGAGGGATCTGTGCGGTCCCCATCAGCCCTCTTAGGTATTAACTAGAACTTCGGGTACAGTGAGGAATATGAGGTAAGAAGGGACCTCCTGATCGTGTTCCCAGTCTCAGTGGGAAAGCACTTAGCATCTTACCATTAAGTATATTGTTAGCTGTAGTTTTTCTGTTTTGCTCTTTATTCAAAGGGAAGAAGTTCCCTCCTTTATTCCTGGTTTTCTTAAAAGTTGTGGTGGGTGTTAGCTGTTTTCCCAGTGCTTCTTCTGCACCCACTGATAAGCTCATGGTGTTTTCTCTGCCTGTTCATGTAATGGGTGGCATTAACTGAATTTCAGATGTTGAACCAGCATTGCACACTTGGAATCGATCCTACATGCGCATGGTTTATAACTGTCTTTGGGTATTGTTGGATATGATTTACTAATCTTTTGTTGAGAACTTTTGCATCTGTTTTCATCAGAGTTGTGAGTCTGTATTTTTACATCCTTGTCATGGCTTTGGTTTAGCATTAGGGTAATGTTGTCCTCATAAAATGAGTTAGAAACCCTTATTTCTGCTTGTTTTCTGACTAAGTCCAGAAGAGAATTGGTATAATGCATGCCTTAAATGTTCGGTAGGTTCACTAGGGAAGCCCTGTGAGTCTGCTGCTCTCCATTTTGGAAGCTTATCAATTACTGCCTCAGTTCCTTTAAGTACAAGTCTATTCTGAGTGTGTATTTTGCTTCTGTGGGTTTTGGTAGCTTGTGTTTCAAGGAATTGTCCCATTCCATCTAGGTTGTCACGTTTGTGGGCAGAGTTGTTCAGAGTATTCCTTTATTACCCTTCACTGTGTGCAATCAGTACTGACAGTCCTTCTTTCTAGTGTTGTGCCTTTTTTCTTCTTCTTTCTTAATTTGGCCAGAAGTTTCAGTTTTATTACTCTAAGAACTAGCTTTGGATTTGTTGATTTTTTTCTTTCCTGTTTTCAATTTCAATGATTTCTCCTCAAATTTTTATTTCTTGTTTTTTTATGTATACATTGGACCTAATTTGCTCTACTGTTTCTAGTTTCCTTAAGTGGAAGGTTACATTTTTGATATTAAAGGGTCTTTCTTTTCTTTCTTTTCACATTTATACTTTATATTTCTCTCTAACATCATTTTCCTAGATCCTTCAATTATTGAAAGCTGTAATCTCACTTTCATTTAGTTGAAAATATCTTTAAATGTCTCTTGAGACTTCATCTTTGTTGCTTAATCTCCAACTATTTTTTTTTTTTTGTCTACCTTTCTGACACTGATTTCTAGCTTGCTTTCCTTCTGGTCTGAGAGTATACTCTATGATTTTGTTTCTTTTTTGAGACCGAGTCTCCTTATGTAGTTTGGCTGGCCTTGAACTCACTATGTAGCCCAGACTGGCTTTAAACTTGCAGCAATTCTCCTGCCTCAGCCTCTCAAGAGCTGGGATCACAAGCATTCAGCACCATGCCTAGCCTAAGCTTTCTTTTGATTAATGTTATCATAGATCCCAATCTCTTCACTTTTAATCTATTTCTTTCTATTCAAAGTAGATTTCTTTTGTTTTCTATTAATTGCTCTTGTTCTTTTTTTTTTTTTTTTTACTTCCCCTCATTTTCTGCTATTTCTGGTTTCAACTGAGTATCTTATGCTATTTTAATTGAGTATCTTATGCTGTTTCAATTGAGTATCTTACGGTTTTTACCTCTCACTTGGAATCATCATTTTTAGTTTTTCTGTGATTTCCCCTGAATTTACAGCTACCTTCAGATCTGATTCAAGGCCTTTTTATTTTATTTTTTGACAGGGCCTCACTGTGTTGTCAACAGTGTCACAGTGTTGTCACTGTGTTGTCAAGGCGATGAACTTGTAGTGACCCTCCTGCCTCAGCCTCCCAAGTACTAGGATGGCAGACATGCACCACCATCCCTGTATTCAAAGCCTCTTGCAAACAACACTGTACACATCCATGAGTACTGAAAGTGTCTTCTGGGTTTTTTTTTCTTTTAAAGGGAGTAAAACAGAACAGTGAAATGAAATAAAACAAAACAGTAATAGGACAGTAGGAAATCCACAATTGTTACTATGTCATATGTTGTTATCCTCTAAATAGTTGCCCAGACCACTGACTCAAGGCCCGCAAAGTCAATCAAATAACATAAATATTGCTTTCCTACTTCCGTTTACTATCATCTCAGCCTGAGTTGGGTCCAGTTGCTCACAAGGCGGGGAGGGGCGGGAGGTGGAGGCAGCTTCCTTGTCATTTCTCCCTGGCCAACAAGGCCTCTGTCAGCACACAGGGAGGCCACACTGCCTCCAAGCCTCTCCCCCACCCTCTGGCCAGCAGGGCCTCCACCAGCTGGCAGGGAGGCTACACAGCTTGCCTGCTGCTTTTTGCCGGTGCATGGGAGTTGGGGGCTGCACTGCTTCCTTGCTGCTTTTCACTAGCAGCCAGTAGGGCCTCTACCTGCACATGAGAGGTGGGGGGCACCTTGCTTCCTGGCTGTTTCTCCCTGGGGACCAGCAGGGTCCCCATCGTCGCACAGGGGTACAGCCCACACTGCTTCCCGGCTGTCCCTCCCCGTCCAGCAGGTTCCCCACTCCTGGCCGTCTTAGTTTTGCTGAATTTCTGGATTCTCTCTCTCCATGGGCTCCAAGTCTCAGTGCAGATCCTTCCCGTGTCCAGGGGACCCACCTCCCTCTTCCTTCTCTTCCTCATGCTGCTATGTGCCAGGGTCTGGACACCAAAATTTGCAGAGGTTTCTTTCCTCTGCTGCTCACCCCTCCCCCATTTTCCCAGAAGGGTTTTTTTTTAATTTAGATTTTTGAGACAGGGTCTCACTATGCTGTTCAGACACTGGCCTTCAACTCACTTCGTAGCCCACGCTGGCTTTGGACTCAGCAGTCCCCCTGCTTCAGTTGCCCGAGTGCTGGGATTACAAGCATGCGCCACCATGCCTGAAAGTATCTTCGAAGGACACCTAACTCCTCTTTCTCATCCTTACACACTACTGCATTCATTGCACCTACCAATGAGATGTACTCACAACGAATAGAAACCATTAACTGTGAAGTTTGTTAAGAAAAACATTATAGTTTACCTTTATTTCTCTAGGACTCTGTGTAGATGTAAGCTTCTGATCTACAATGCTTTTATTTCCTTTTGAAGATGGAAGTATAGCAATGACAAATTCTCTCAGGTTTAGTTTGTCTGAGGAAATTTTTCTGTAAGGATAATTTATTGGATACAGAATTCTAAGTTGATTTTTTTCAATGCATTGAATATTTCACTCTAGTTTTCTCTTGCTTGCACTTTAAAGAAAAGTTTGGTGTAATTATCTTTATTCCTCTGGAGTCAGGTGGGTTTTTCCTCTGGCTTTTTTCAAGATTTTTCTTTGTCTTTAATTTGTACACATTGAGTATAATAGTTGTAGATGTAGATCTTTGGCTGGGCATTTATCTTCCTTGCTGTTTCCCAAGATTCCTAAACTTAGGATTTAGTAAATGTCATTAATTCTGGAAAATTCTCAGTTATTTCTTCAAGTATTTCTTGTGTTTCGTTCAAATATTTCTTCTCCCAGTGGTAAGCTTGCTGTGCATACATTTTACCTTTAACATTTGTTCCACAGTCCTTGAATACCCTGCTTCATCTTTTGTGTGTGTGTGTGTGTGTGTGTGTGTGTTTGAGACAAGGTCTTGCTCTGCAGTTCAGGCTGGCTTTGGGCTCACGTGGTAGTCCAGGCTGGTCTTCACTTTGCAACCATCCTCCTGCCTCAGCCTCCCGAGTGCTGGGATTACAGGAGTGTGCCACCACACCCAGCTCTTCTGCTCCATCTTTTAAATTCTTTTTTTGTTTGGCCCTGAAACAAGGCCAGCAGATTGCTGTAGCTGCTGGTTTCAAACAGGAGCCTAAAGAGAATTCTTTTTGTGGTCTGATGGCCATTTCAGAACTTTGGAAATGGAATGGTCAATTCATCAGAAAGAAATAGCAGGTGAGTATGGTGGACTTTAGGGGGCCTGCAGGGGAGAGATATTGGTGCCTCGGGACCCGTACTGTGCAGTTGATTCAGGGTGCCGGGAAAATAAGGAGCTCCTCCTCTCCCTGGGGGGCGGCTGAGAGTGTGGCAGACTTTTGGCGGCCTAAAGGAGAAAGACCCTGGCTTGTCGGGACCTGTACTGTGCGGTTGACTCGGGGTGCCTGGAGAACAAGGAGCTCCTCCCCTCTCTGGGGGGTGGCTGTGATCCTGCTGGTGGGCAGGCTGAGAATCAGACATCTCATGTCGTCCTGTCCCATGTGCCCCCCCTTAGCAAGTGGGAGCCAGTTAACTACACATCTTGTGAAAAAGTTGGCTATGGTATTTAGTATGAGCTCCCCATATGCAAAGATATGGACAACCATTTGGAAGAAAATAAGAGACAATATGACAGATAGTGAAGATCCTTGATTGTATAGCTTTGAAATTTATGCTTTCTTAAGTCCTGTTGTGTTCTGTTTTGTTGTGTTTAATTTTAGCCCCCTTAAAATAAAATTTAAAAAATATATATATATAGAGAGAGAGAGAGAGAGAGGAAAAGAAAGTGCTCTAAAGTGTATGTTTAAGTGTGTAAGATGGATGACCATATTACTGTTTTTGTTAGATTGTTGAGCAGAACTGTTAATAGTCTCACTGTTTGAATGTCTACTTCGTGTGCTTTAATTTTGTAACTTGAACAACTATTTCCAATGATGACAGTATGTAACCTATCAAGTGGCGATTTCTTAGTGTTTTTGTTTTTGTTTTGTTGTTGTTCTTGTGGTTCTTTTATTTTTTGGAATTCTGTATCGATGCTACCGTTTTTCTGTTTTGTTTGGTTGTTTTCTTTTTTGTTTTTTCTCTTTAAATAAAATTTAAAAAATAAAAAATTCTTTTTTTGCACTTCAGTTTTGGAAGTTTCTATTAACATATTTTCACATGCACTGATTATTTCTTTGGCTGTGTCCTATGTGTTGGTCAATTCATTAGTCATTTTTTATTTCTATAATAGTTTTCTTTTAATTTCTGAAATTTTTTTATATATTTTTATTTATTTTAAAATGAGTAAGACCAAACAAAATGAAACTGAATAAAGCCGATCAAGACAAAACAGTGAAACTGCTACAGGACTTCAGAACAAGAAAGAAATCAACAATGGCTACCATAATGCCTCTTGTTATCTTCAAAGTAACTGGCCATACCATCAGACAATATAAAATTAAACAAAGTAGAACAACAGAATAAAATCAATCAAAACAAAGCAATGAAAGCAATACAGGACTTCAAAACAAGATAATAGGAAATCAACAATAGCTACCATAATATATCTTATTATATTTTAAATAGCTGGCCATGCCATCCAATATAATAAAATCAAACAAAACAAAGCAGAATAAAACCAAATAAGCCAAAACAATGAAAAACATGCAAGACTTTTAAAAAAAAGAGTAGAAAATTAACAATGGCTACCACCCTCAGTAGGATGTCCTCCATACTTGCTGTATTGTATACTGTTATCCTCTAAATAGATGCACAGACCACTGCTTTAGCTGATCAAACAATTCAAACATTAAGTTTTTTTGTATCTCAGCTGCTATCAACTCAGTCTGTTCCTCCGAATCAGCTGGTTGCTTACAGCGGGGGGTGGGCTAGGCTCTTCCTGTCTCCCAGCCCATGTGCTGGCTGGCTTGCAGGCAGGGGTTAGCTTCTTGTTTCTCCTCCTGGCCTGCATGGCTGCCTTTGGCTCTGGGAGGGGATTGGCTTCTTGGTTTTCCTCCTGGCCGTCACAGCTGCTTCTGGCTCACAGGAGGGTTTTGGCTCCTCATTTCTCCTCCTGGCCCATGATTGCTGCTGGCTCCAGGAAGGGGTTGGCTTCTTGTTTCCTGAAATTTGCTTTTATTATTTTCTGGTGTTCCCATTTCTCTGCTTATACTGCCATTTGTTTTTTCACATTACCTGCTTTTTTCATTATTGCTCTTAGCATATTAATCATAGTTGTTTAAAAATTTTCTGGTAATTTCCATATCTGTGCAGTATCTGAATCTCATTCCAGTGCTTTGCTTTGCTGACAATGTTTATCTCTTAGTATGCTTTGTAATTTTTGTTGCTGTTGAAACCCGATATAATATGTTGCTAAAAGGGACTGAGGTAAATGGTCTTTTTGGGAGGAACTGTATTTATCAGGCTAGGACTCAGGCTATGTTTACTGTTTACTATGGCTGTAAGTGTAAGAGGAAAACATTTATTTTGTTGTCCTTGCTTTGTCTCCTCTGTTCTTTGGGTTTTCATAAAAGTGTTTCCTTAGGGCTGGGGATTTAGCTCAGTGGCATAAGCGCCTGCCTTGCAAGCGGGCAGTCATGAGTTCAATCCCTAGTACAAAAAAAAAAGTGTTTCCTTATGGCACAAGTGCCTGCCTGGCAAGTGCGAGGTCATGAGTTTGACCCCTAGTAACAAAAAAAAAAAAAAGTCCCTTCGCTGGGGATTTAGCTCAGCAGCATAAGCGCCTGCCTGGCAAGCACCAGGTCGTGAGTTCGATCCCCGGTACCAAAATAAAAAAAGCTTTTCCTTAATTTAGGCTGTGATCTGCAGTTCTTCCAGCCATATTTCTGGTACTAAAGAAGCCCTATCAGGTGTTGAAGTGTGGCAGAAAGGGCACTTTCTGCAGTCCTGTGATTAAATCTAAGTCTTCTGGCCAGCTGTGGTGGTACATGCCTGTAATTCCAGCACTCACAAGGCTTAGGCAGGAGGATCCCTGTGAGTTCAAGGCCAGCCTGGTCTACATAATGAGTTTAAGTTCAGCCTAGAGTACAGAGGGAGACCCTGACTCCAAAATACGAACAAACAAAAAAATCTAAGTCCACTAAGGAGCGCCTGGGAAGTGCCCACTACAAAGGCTTCTTTTTTGCCACCCCCATGGGTGGGCAGCAAGCCTACAGGAGGATGGAGCTGGGCTTCCTTTCTGCAGGTCAGTTAGGCTGTGGTACAACAGTTCCTAGAAGGGGGCCCAGTTGAGAGCAGAGTGCCATGGGCCGTGCCCCTCCCTGGCTGAGGCTCCAGGGGATTTTCCTACGATCCGCACTGCAGGGAGCACTTGGTAGGGTTTTACAGAATACCAGCTTCTCTTGGTGTTTCTCACCCCGTCTACACTGAACCTCAGCACACAGCCAGTTACAGTTTAGGGTTTCTTAGTCCTTTGTTGGCTCCCGTGGTGTGCTTCTCCTGGCCCTCCGTCCCTGGAAGCTGTGATTATTGTGGTAGATGTGAAGTATGCTTGTGTATCCATGTCTGTGCCATGAGCTCATACAATGAAGCCTAAGAACCCGACAGATAGCATAGCTTATGCTAAGCCTATATAACCGAAAAGTTCTTTCTTACCAGAATAATATGTAACGATATGTGAGGTTATACCAAATCCTGGTAAAATAAGAATATAGACTTCTGGGTGACCAAAGAACCCGAATAGGTGTTGATATAGGATCGTATCTCCTCCTCCAGCAGGATCAAAAAAGGTTGTATTTAGTTTTCGACCTGTAAGTAGTATCGTAATGCCTGCAGGGAGTACAGGTAGAGATAAGAGTAGAAGGATGGCTGTAATTAAAATAGATCAAACGAATAGTGGTGTCAAGTATTGTGTTATTGCAGGGGGTTTCGTGTTGATAATAGTCGTGATGAAATTGATTGCCCCTAGAATTGAGGATACTCCTGCTAAGTGAAGTGAAAACATAGTTAAATCTACAGAGGCTCTTCATGTGCCTCTGCCTGCTAAAGGGGGGTAGACTGTTCATCTGGTCCTTTCTCCAGCTTTAACTATTGATGATGAAAGTAGGAGAAGGAATGAGGGGGGAGGAGTACAAACTTGTGTTATTCCTTCGTGGGAAAGCTGTATGTGGGGCACCAATTATTAACAGTACTAGTCAGTTTCTGAAACCCCCATCATAATGGGTATAACTATGAAGGACCTGTTTCTGCCTCTTTAATCATGAGGTTACAGTTTGCCTTGTGATCACAAATCTCTGATGGACCTAACAGTTGGTTCTGTTTGATCCCTGTTTTTGTTTTTCTTTTTTCTTTTCTTTTCTTTTCTTTTCTCTTCTTCTTTCTTTCTTTCTTTCTTTCTTTCTTTCTTTCTTTCTTTCTTTTTCTTTCTTCTCTCTCTCTCTCTCTCTCTCTTCTCTTTCCCTCTGAGACAGGGTCTCACTATGTAGCTGACCTCGAACTCAAGGCAATCCTGCCTCAGCCTTCCAAGTGCTGGAATTATAGGCATGCACCACCACACCTGGCTTGTTCTCTGTTTTTCTTTCATGAGATTGGAGGTGATGACTCTCAGGGTTCTTACATATTGACTGAAAATAAACAGTATCTTTTAAAACCACAAATTTTTAATTTTGAAGACATCCAACTTGTTGATGTTTACCTATATTGTGTTTTAGTGTTAATTTTAAAATCTTGGCCAAACTCAAAGTCACTTATTCTCCTATACATTTTATGGTTTAGCTCTTACAATTAGATCTATAATTCATTTGAATTCTTTTTAGTATGTGATGTGAGCTAACATCAGGTATTTAACATTTTGCATATCAAGTTGTAAAAGTTTTCTTTTTGCCAGGTGCAGCAGCACACGTCTGTAATCCCAGCTACTTGTGAGGCTGAGGCATCAGGATAGCAAGTTCAATGCCAGCCTGGGCAATTTAGCAAGATCTTGTCTCAAAGTGAAAATGGGCTAGGGATGTAGCTTAGTGGTAGAGTGGCTTAGCATGTGCAAGGCCCTGGTTCAATCCCCAGCACAGTGAAAAAATAAAAGATTTTTTTTTCAGTGAATTGACCTTTGACAAAAATGCTATGTGCCTGAGTCTTGTCTGAACTTCCTGTTCTGCTCCGTCGATCTACTTGTCTCTCCGACAATACCACATTTTCATCATAAGCCTCCAAATGATGTAGTGTAAGTCACCCAGCTTTTATTTTAAGTCACCCAACTTTTAAAATTATTTTGTAAAGATCCTTTTGCCTAGTCCAGGCCTTTTGCATTTCAATATAAATTTTAAAATCATCTTGTCAAATTTTATTTAAAAACCTGTTGGTATTTTATTGGTATCAACAATTTATAGTTCAATTTGGAGAACTGCACCTTAGCAATACTGAGTCTTCTGAAATGTGATCAGAGCATAGCCCTTGCCACGACCCATGCAGCTGCTGAGGTTCTTGGGTGAAGGACTGTGAGAAGTTGAGAAAATAAAGAGACAAAAGCTGGGGTCAGGTGGAGCCCTTACTCTCCTGATGGGAGAGAAGGAACTGCTCAACCACTGTAGCACATTTATTTATACACTCAGGAGGAGGCTGTCAGGGTCAACCCTGCTGCCTAGCACCTCGTCTGCCTGGCCGGCCTGGGCCCGTGCCTTCTGGGAGCTGGAACAGCTTGTGTATGTGGCTTGTTTTGGGTTTTCTGTGTTTTCAGGGCTGGCCTTGCTTTAGCTCCACACATGTGATCAACCTCCAGCTTCAGCAGCTCCCTACAAGCTCATATGTGGGCCTTTAATTTCCCCGACCAACTGTCTCTTTAATACACAGGACTCCAGCATCTTTTGTCAAAGTGATTCATAAATATGTCTTAATTTTGAGGCTATTTACAATATTTATTTCAGTACGGGGGATCAAACTCATGACCTCAAGCTTGCCAGGCAGGTGCTTATGCCACTGAGCTAAATCCCCAGCCCTGCAATATTTATTTTAAAAAATTCAATTTCCAGTTGTTTGTTGCTAATATACAAATTTATAATTGAATTTTCATATTGATATTATATCCTGAAACTGCTAAACTCACATTAGTGCTAAGAATTCTGCAGATCACATGACATTGTCAACATAATTATGTTGTTTGTGAGTCAAAACTTTTATTCTTCTTTTTCAAATCGCGTGCGCGCGCGCGCGCGTGTGTGTGTGTGTACATGTGAGACTGGAGATTGAATCCGCACCCCCTTACTTTTGCCAGCCTTTTTCATGTTTTATTTTGAGACGGTGCCTTGTTAGGTCTCTAAGTTGGCTGGGCTGAACTTGAGAAGCTCCTGCCTCAGCTTTCCAGAGGGCTGAGATTGCAGGCGTGCAGATCACGCCTGGCTGCACTGGCTAGGAACCTGCGATTCTCCGGTTGTGCAGAATTGGCATCATTTCTTCTTTAAATGTTTAATAGAGTTCACTAATAAAGATATCTTGGTTTGGAGTTTTACTTGTAGGAAGATCTTTAGCCACAAATTTAATTTTTAAAAAAGAGAGTAGGGCTATTCAAATCATTTATCTCTTGAGTTAGCTCTGGTAGTTAATGTTTTACAAAAAGTTGTCTTAAGTCGTAAAATGTATTGGCATAAGGTGGTTTATAATACTTCTTTATTCTTTTGATATCAGTGTTCTTCTCATTCCTGATATTATTAATTTGTGGCTTCTGCTTCTTGATCAGGCTGTGCTAGCTACATAAATAAGCCAAAGATGGCCGTGCTGCCTTCCTTCTCCTCCTCCGTCTCCACTTGCCCCTCTCCTGGCCCTTCTCTTTCCCTCCGTTCCCTGCTCCTTTTCCTTCCTCTACACTGCTAAGGATGGAACCCAAGCCTTGCAAGTGCTCAGCCACTGAGCCCTAGTCCAGTCCAAAAATCCTTTCTATATATTGGTTTTATATTGTTTACCTCTTCAGAGCAAGCTGGAGCCAGTTAGCTCACGTGCCTACCAAGGCCCAAATCACATTTTACACATCTAATTGTTTTAAATGTAACCCAAATAAGCATATTTGTAGCCATTTAGAGCTTGTTCACTTTGCATAGTCCAAGAAACTGACCCATCATCTGTTTGCCCCAGATGAAATAAACCTGGCAGTGTAAGAAGGCCCTGTGCTGTGGCTGCCCTTTGGAACCACTGTGCCAACACAGGGCACCTCTGCAGTCCTCCCGTGCCTCTGGGAGTTTCCTGCACCCCTGGCTGCAGGTCTGCATGGCCGAGTGACGTGGAGAATTTTCCCACATAAAAAGTATTACCCGCGTGAGTTCATTACTACCACCTTATGGTCAGCCTTTTTTGGTCTGACTTCAAACTCCCTACACTCCCTACACATGGTGATGAGGAAAGGGCGGATTTTAGAAAGGCTTGAGAAATTGATGCAGGGCAACTGATTGGCAAAATACTCCTGGGGGGGAGAACAAGAAGTCACCATGAAGCAGGGCCCTGCAAGTCAGTGCCATGAGAGCCAGACACCAGCCTCTGCCGCACTCGGGCTGAGAACAAGAAGAGGCTCTCCCTGACTGGCTGATCTGGAGAAACACAGGCTGCCATGATGGCCATTGAGGTGAAATATAATTTAATGCTTGTAGTGTTTAGGGTTTCACTGACTTTGCTGGTCTAAAGCAGGTAGTCTGATTACCTAGTCAGAGGATAAAAACATGCAATGTAGTATCTATGGGAATCTCCTTCTGAAGGTGGTAACCATTGTTAATTCCCTGTTGTCGTTTTGAAGTCCTGTATTATTTTCACTGTTTTGTTGGTTTGGGTTCTATTCTGTTTTGTGTTATTTAATTTTATTTTATCTGATGGCATGGGCAGCTATTTCAAAGCTAACAAGATATATCATGGGAGCCATTTTGGATTTACTATCATCTTGTTTTGAAGTCCTTTATTGCATTCATTGTTTTGTTTTTATTGTTTCTATTTTATTCTGTTCTGTTTTTTACCATGTCTTAAGGTAGGGGCAGCTATTTTGAAGACAGCAAGAGGCATTATGGTGACAATTGTTGATTTCCTATTGTTTTGAAGTCCTGTGTCACTTACACTGGTTTGTTTTGATTGGCTTTAATCTGTTTTGTTTTGCTTGGTTTTATTCTCTTTAAAATAAGAAAGTGTTTTAAAAAATGCTCCTGGGGACCTGCAAGCGGCTGGAGGTCCAAATCTGGAACATTTTTGCCTCATTTTGGTGTAGCACTGCTCAGTGCTGTCTACAATTCTGTATTTTTGGTCTTCCCCGTGGCTCATAGCTTAGGTAGTGATCACACCAATGTCTGAACAATCCTGCACCACCGGAACTGACTTTTGGAGTTGGAAGTACCAAGGAGGCCCTGAGAGGGCGGTCAGCTCACATGCTGGGTCTTCCCCTAGGCAGGAGCTGGACTAAGACTGCAAGGGGCTTGAGTAATGAAAGGGACAGTGTGCACCTCTCTGGTCCTAGTGTGGACTACTTCTGACGCCCTGGCACACGCTGAGGGAGGCATGCGCTGTCTGCTGGGCAGAGGGTGTGCTTATTCCTGGAGGCTGCCATGGCAGGCAGAGACCAGCGAAGCGGAGGCATTGAACCAGTGCTGGTCTCCCACGCACAGCTGGGACTGTACCGCTGCTGCCGGGACCTGCTCTGCAGTCTGATAAAACATCACTCAGAGTGACTAAAGGCAAGGAAGATGTGTCTCCATCCTTTCCAGGCCTTGAAAGAAAGGGTTATCCCTGTAAACCAGTGTGAACGCTGGGCTCTGCTTGCAGCTGATTCCCGTCAGAATGCTCTTGAGAGGAGGCAGGAGCTTGGACTCCCAGCAAAGCTGAGCTCAGGGAAAGCCCCAAGGAAAAGAGACCGTACGCTGCCACCATGAGAGTCAGCCTCTGCTTTGCTGGAGACTGGCGCAGAGTGATGCACAGAGCAGAGGCACACGCAAAGGACCAAGAAGGGGCTGGCTCTTGCTGGGAAGAAGCAATGTGTCCTCTCATTCCCAAATCAGGTACCAGAAGCATAGGGGCCATCTACCTGCACAGGGTAGGCCGATGGCGAGTGAGCCCCTCCTGCAGGGACTGGACCCTACAGCAGGCGCCCCGCGTTGTTACAAAAGGCCCGCGTTTAAGTGGTAAGGAGGGTGAGGACACGACTCACAGGCACCCTGGTGACAAGGATGTTTATAGCTGGGGTAGGGGGGTGTACTGCGCATCCTAAACTGGGCCTCATAAATGCCCAGGCAGCTTATTGAGGGGAAGTGTCAGCCACAGCCGAAGATCGCCCGCCCGGGTCAACTGGGGATGCTGGGTTGGGCTTGTTAGGCAACAGACTGAATGTAACAAGGTGTGGCAAGCTCGGGAGGGCGGAGTGAAGTCTCTCAGGGGAACCTCTGACAATGTCCTGTTTACTGGCAATTATGGCTAATGCTAAAACAATCCAAGGGACATCACTGCTCCGGATTCCACAGAACATGTAAAATGCAGACTCAGAATCAAATTGCCTGTTCATTCCATACACAGTGCCTCACTTGGCTTAAATCAAAATTACTACCAACAGAGAGGCTGTCCTGCCCCCTAACAGCCCACGTACAGCCAGACCCCTACTTAATTGTGAACCCCAAGGTGATGGAGAGAGGTCATATTGAATCCAAAGGTAAATTGGTGGAGCATTTACAACACTGACCAGTGTTAAGAATTTCTGTTTTGGTTTTTATTTTGGGCGGGGGTACCTAAGATGGAATGATTCCCAATGTGGTTTTCTTTTTGGGGTGCTGAGAATATTCTTATCAAAGATTGAGGTGACAGTAGCACAACTTGGAATATACTAAAATATATACATTCAAATGACACATTTTATGTCATGTGTATCTATTTCAAGAAAGCTATTGTCTATGTATTTAGTCTGTTTGAGGCAGGGTCTCGCTATGCAGTTCAGGCTGGCCTTGAGCTCACTTTGTAGCCCAGGCTGGCCTTGAACTTGAAACGATCTGTTATGGTTTGTGTTTTGATGGCCCCTCCCAAGCTCATGCAATCACAGAGGTGTCTGAATCTAGTGTTTGTGATTGGTTCATTGTCTAGCGCTGGGGTTGGTGGTGTGAGTGCTGCACGCACCCAGGAGTGGGGAGCCAGCATATAATATGGGGGAGGGAGGGAGGTGTGCTTGGCCCCTTTTTTGCCCTTTTGCTCTTGTTGCTTGCAGCCGCTATGAACAGCTGCCCCTCAGCCATGCCACCCTATCTTACAACCAGCTGAGTATGGACTGAAACCTCCAAAAAGCTGTAAGCCAAACAAACCTTTCCTTGCTTCACTTTGGGCATCAGGTATTAACCCTAAAGTAACCAAGGCAGAATTTGGTGCCAGAGGAGCAGGGTCATTGCTGTGACTGTACCTGACCATGTTGTTCAGGAGCCTTTGGGACTGGCTTGTGCAAAGTTTGGAAAGGTTCAGAGGTGTCGCCTGAATGCATAGAACTGGGACAACTTGGGCTGTTTTGCATGGGAAATTCTTGTCAGAGCTCAGGAGACCAAAAGGCTGACAGAAAGCCTGCCAGTAAAGACCAGGCTCAGGAGGTTTCTGGACTCCACATGATGTGTGTTATAGCTTGAAAGTTTGTCTGCATTTTTCTTGTGTCCAAGCACTTTGCCTGAGACTGAGATTGAGAATGGTGACTAATTAACCTGGCAGAAGAAATTTCAAGGTAGTTGAGTGTTGAGGCAGTGGCATGGCTACTGTTGGGGGCTTTTAGTCAGATTTATGTTGTAAATCAAGAGCAAAGAGCCCAAGAGGGTGATTTAAAACTTTGTGAGTTTGGCCAAAAAGCTGTGGACTGTAAAGATAGAGCAAAGATATTGACTGCTAAAAAGGAACAGAGAAATAAAAAAGATAGCCTGGGGGCATGCTGGGAAGCAGTGGGTCTCCACCCTTTGCAGCCTCAAAGATTTTGCTTGGAGGAGAAAGCTGCAGAGCACAATGTATCAAAATGATGTTGGAGGCCACATGAGGTTCCAAAAAGGCAACTGCCACAGGTTCCAGAATGGCAGCAACATTGAGAAGCTGTTCCTCACAATCAGGTTCAGAGTGCTCAATGATCCAGGCACTGCACCCTACAGCCAAAAGAGAGGAAAGCCTGGCTACTGCTCCAGCTGGCAGCAGACCTTGGCAGCATTCATGTGGCACTGGTTTTAGGCGCACACAGAGTGCACAAGTTCTAAGGTTAAAAAGGCTCCTACTCCCAATTTCAGAAGGCCTGAGAGGCCAGGCAGTGCACCCCTTCGAGGGCAGTGTGTGAAGCTGTGCGAGTGAAGCCAAAGGTGCAGTGGAGACCCCAGAAGTTTGGAAAACCCAGGAGTGTGGACTGTCTAAGGAAACCTACAAGAATTGAGCAGAGGGCCTAAGAGAGAGGCCCTGGGAACTAAAACCCCTGGAAGTGCCATGGGGGTGGAATCACTGAAGCCTTTCGGACCTTGCAACCAGACTGCTTTAGAGGCTGAGTGAGAAACTCCAGGGCTTAATGTTTGCCCTGCTGGATTTCGGACTTGTTTTGGTTCCAATCTTTTGTATCCCCCTGCTTGTACCTTTTTAAATGGTGATTTTTATCTTGTACCATGGTATGTTGGAAGTGTTTAACTTTGTTTTCATTTGTACAGCTAAGAGTTTGCCTTAGATCTTGGAGAGACTTAAGACTTGAACTTTTCAGCAGTGGTGAAACTGTTAGGACTTTGGCAACTCTTCAAGATGGACTAAACGTATTTTATATAAAGGATGTATATGAGTCTTTGGGGGGGGTCCCAGGGGTGGAATGTTATGGCTTATATTTGGATGGTCCCCCAAAGCTTCAATCATGGAAGTGGCTGAATCTAGCGTTTATGATTGGCTTGTTGTCTAGTGCTGGGACTGGCATGCAATATAGGGGAGAGAAGGAGGCATGCTTGGGCCCTTTTTTGCCCTTTTGCTCTTGTTTGTAGCCACCATGAACAGCTGCCCCTCAGCCATGCCACCCTATTTTGCAACCAGTTGAGTATGGACTGTAAGCTCCAAAAGACTGTAAGCTAAACAAATCTTTCCTTGCTTCACTTTGCGCATCAGGTATTTTGTCTCAACAATGGGAAAAAAGTAACCAAGACACAATCCTCCTGCCTCAGCCTCATGAGTGCTAGGACTACAGGTATGTGCACCACCACACCTGGCTGCTGTCGTGTTTTTTAAAAAGCTAAAGTAAGAGCAGTATTATTCAGGAAGTTTAAGGATGTAAGCTCCATGGAAAGCACTTACCAAAAGGGAATTTGGCATGTGTCATGCTAGGTGTGCTTTGCAGCCTTGCTCCATGGCAAGCCGGCTTCGCTGCTGAAGGAAAAATTACACAGATACCTGCCTGACACTGATAGAAGAAAATGCTTTAAGGAGAGCTCATGTTTTATTTATTTATTTATTTATTTATTTATTATATTTTGGTTTTTTGAGACAGGGTCTCACTGTGTAGTTCAGGCTGGCCTCAGACTCATTATGTAGTCTAGGCTGGCCTCAAGATGTATTTTTTTAAACCAAGAAAATTTCAAAAAATTCCCTGAAAAGTGTAGATAACATATTTGTCTGATAATTACAAGTCATCTGAAAATAATATAACACTGGCCCAAAGCTGTCAGTGCCACGAAGCTTGCTAGCATTCCCTAGAGCTGGCTCTCATGTGCTGGGCTCCCAAGGATCCATTCCCAGCCTTTTACTTGTTTTCTCCTCCACTCTCTCCTAGGCAGGAACTAGTTCTGCCAGCTCTGTGACCATCCATTTTATGTCCAGATCAGCACCGAGCAGCTCCTGGCTATGCACCTCAGCATCACTTCATCCCCCTTCTCCTCTGCTCTCTCCTGATGATCCTTCCCGGCACCACTACCCCGCTTAACCGGCCTAGACTCTTGCCTAACAGCCACAGGAGACCAAATTCAAGCAGTTCTGTCTGTAAACAGCGTTCCCATCTGTCATTTCTTCTTCATGCGCACAGTCACTGTCCTAATCAAGGGCTCCCATTCCCATCTGAGCCACCACAAAGATCCAGATGAGCTCCTGCTTCCATCACAGACTCTTTCTGCAGAGCAAAGCAAATTCAAAAGCCCAATGCAGTAACGAGAGTAAGCCACTCCAGCAGGAAAGCAAAAGGAATGGGATGATACAGCTGTAAGAAACCTGTGCAGTCTTAGGCCATTTCCTGTCTCTGTAACAAAATACCTGATGCTGGAACTTTATAAAGCAAAGAGCTGTATTTAGTCCATAGTTTGGGAGCCTGAAGATGGTGGCCCCATTTGTTAAGCCAATGGTCAAGGCTCCTTACCTGCATCATATCCTGTCACATGGCTTCACAGCAGTGTGCATAAGGGACAGACCACGTGGCAAGACAAGGAGCCAGGGACTGGGGAGAGGCCAGTCCTGCTTTTTTATCACCATCTACTCTTGTGAGGATTAACCTGGGTCTTTTAAGAATGATACTAATCCCTTCCGAAGCCGACCCAATTACATCCCCCATTCCTCCCTTTTAAAGGGTCCACTACCTTTTACATTGTGAACAGAGAAAGCAATAGAGGTTTGTAAATTAAGGTCATGTGACACCCCCTTCTCCTAGAAACCCACTGTTCAGACTGTCTCAGGGCTAGGTGTTCTCTGGGCTGAAGCAGCTTCTTGGTGTGGCTTGCCCTGGGAGCAATTTGTTCTCGGAATGGCCATGTCCCAGCCCTGCACATGTGATCATTTCCACCTTCAACGGTTCCCTACACAAAACAACCCCAAAAGACAAAACCCCTTAGGGTGTGGCCTGTAAGGTCACCTTTTAGGTGAAATGTACCTCCACCTCTTCTCTTTCTGTATTTCCTAAAATTCCTACAGCACCCTGAAATACACTACAGAGTTTTAAGCTTCATATTGCTTTCTCTGTTCACAATGTATATCCTTTTTTTAAGCCTTTTTTTTTTTTTTTAGTATCAGGCATCAAACTCAGGACCTCACACTTGCCAAGCAGGTGCTGTGCTGCTGAGCTAAATGACCAGTCTGTATATCTCTCTTGTCTGGTCATATATGGTTAAAAATGAGACACAGAACCAGAAAGAACCAGGTTTGAATCTCAGTTCCACCAAGTAGTAGCTCTATGACCTTGGTTCTTTCTGAGTCTGCTTTCTTATCCCAAAATAAAAGTATTAGCACTTATGTTGTAAAATAGTGCTGACTGATGCTGTTTTTTAGTTGCCTAGCAGGGAGATAATGAGCACTAAGTCCAAGTCATGACTGTTCTCGAGAACCTTTCATGGGTCTACCCAATGCTACCTCCTCCACGAAACTTTCCCTGGTCGTCTTCAGTTGCATCCTCACAGACAGAAAGCACTCCACTGCATTTAAGGCTGGGATCACTTATCTATTCCCTTCCTCGTATTGTGACCTTATTAGGGGCAGAGGCCATCCTCTTCATCTCCCTTCTCTGCCACTCAGTAGTATCCACCCAGGGCTCAGTCTTTGCTATGTGAGAAAATGAATGAAAAAAAAGAAAGTCATTGACCAACAAATTTATTGGTTGTACACTGTGGGATACACAACGTTCTGGTTGCTAGGGTTACATCAGTGAATAAACAGATGGAGTCCCTGCCCTCATGAGGCTACCATTCTGATGAAGATGCTTTCAATAACTGCTTTCCATAATTGCTTTGAGGAAAAAGAAAACAAATTAAGGGGTAACCAAGCAAGGAGCAGTTGTTTCTCTTTTGTTAAGGAGGTCAGGGAAGGCTTAACAGCTAAGGTGACATCTGAACAGAGACCTGAAGGAAGCAGGATGCACAGGCATTTGAGGGAATGGGCAGAGTGTGGGGAGGAGTGCAATCCAGATGGAGGGACCAGCCCAGTGCAGAGGTCCTGGGGTGGGTGTGATGGGTGCGCATGAGCGGGAAGCTGGCCGGCGGTGCCACAGGTCAGGGCCAGCAGCTGCGATCAAAGCAGCAGCAGGGCCCAAGCTTTTAGTTTTCTGTTGGGTTACAGATCATGCGTTACATAGGGCTCAACCATTTCTTACAAAGAAGTAAACCATCACTTTCTTGGGTGTTTTGAAAAATCCTACTTATTTTTAAATGCAGCAAAAAGGAAAACCTTCCCGGCCTTAGTTAGCCTTAAGGAGTTCCAATGAAGCTATTCATACCATCTAAATCTCAGTGGCCTTGGGCTCTCGCCTATGCAAAGCAGAAAGCTCCATCTCGAGGCCACTCCCTTTCCAAGTGTTCACGGGAATCCTGGCAGTGCGCACATGATCCCTAATCGGTTGCTATGGCTGCTCAGATGTCTGCAGCTGCAGGCCCTGGCTGTCCGGTGCATGTGCCACAGTCTCGAGCTGCCCACATTATCATCCCCTATCATCCCAGAGAATCTGGGATTCACACAGGGTGGTGGTGGGTCCAGAAGGCTACCACCATCCCTCACTGTGAGAAGCTGTTCTTGCCAGGTGAGAATCTATTCTTTCTCAGGTCAGATGAATAAAGCTATACCTCAGCAAAACTCTGAACTGTGTTTACTGACACAGCTGTTGGTTTGCACTGACTTGCCTTCTCTCCCCAGGCTACACACTTACCTTCAAGTTGGTTGGATCAGGACACGCCTGGAACTGTGGCTTACTCCAATACTGGACCTCTGCAGGGGCCTGGGATTACTGTCAGAGTGCTCCTTCTTGCGTGCCAAGGGTTCCTGTACGTGGGCCTCTCCCACAGCCACTGCAACCTGTTGGACCTGTCAATAATCAAGCCCAAAGGAAGACAAAGTTCAAGACCTTCACCCGGGATCCTTGGCCCCAAAAAACAATCAACAAATGTGAAATCTGAAGACAGTTACCACCTACACAGTGTGACCGAATCACATCTGCTCAGCTCATTGGGATTAGCTCCATCAACATGGTAACATTTTCCATTCATTTGTTATCCATCAAAGTGGGATTACATTGAGCAGCAGCATCAAACCTGGAAAAAGGGTACCCATGTTCACTTCAGCTGGTCCAAGTACAACAAGGTCTAAGAACATCTTAAGTTCAACACAAAACTGCTACACATGTAGGTGAATCCTAGTATTTCATCCAGAAAAACCACAGCATAACAGAACTTCAGAGGCAAAGAGAATGGACTTTGGACCTGGGGTGCTGTTGGGCACCCCTGCCTAGCGCTCCTGTGGGCTGCCTGCAGCTCAGTCATGTCCCCACCAGGTCGTTGGGCTCCTCTGCCAGTGTGGACATGGACCTTGCTGATAGCCACTAGATCTGCCCTATAAGAAATGTTAAAGGGAATCCTTCAGGTTCTCAGAAAAGGAAATTAGACAGAAATTCAAAGCTGTATTTTATAAAAGATTTTCCAATAAAGGTAAATACATAGAGAAATACAAAAACCTGCATTATTCTAATTTTGCTTTGAAACTCCATTTTTTATACCTTTATATGATTTAAGATAGAAAAGCATAAACGTTATAAATCTTTATTAGTGGGCACACAATATATAAAGGTATAGTTTGTGATATCAGTGACATAAAAGGGGACAGAGTTGTAAAGAATAGAAGTTTTGTATATAATTGAAGTTGTCAGTTTAGAAAAGATTGCTATAGCTTTAGGAATTTTTATGTTAAGTCCCACTGTAGTCACAAAGAAAAAATAGGATGCAGAAAAGTAAATGAGGAGAAAGTCAAACATACCATTCTCCAAAATATCAAATAAGCACAAAGGAAGACTGAGACAGGAGGCAGTAAGGGAAGAAATAAGGGATAGGAAAAGATAAAACAGAAAACAAGTAACAAAATGGTGATAGTTAAGTTCATTCTTAACAGTAATTACTTTAAATGTAAATCAGTTTAACTCCCAACTAAAATGCATGTTTGCAGAACAGATTTAAAAAGTGAGATCTGAATATGTGTTACCATCAAGACATTCATTTTAGACCTAAGCAAACATAAATTGACAGTGAAAAGATTAAAAAGTCCATAAAAACAACAACCAGAAGAGTAAGAGTGGCTATAGTAATATCAGACAAAAAAGACTTTAAGTGAAAATTGTTACAAGAGACAATGAAGAATATTATATCATGAAATAAAGATCAATTAAATAATTAGATATAACAACTATAAACATATATGCACTAAACATGAGAGCTCCTTGGTACATGCAGGAAATGTTGACAGAATCAAAAAATAAAAGTAAACAGCTATATAATTATAGGAGTGCACTTCAAACCCATGGGCAAGTATAAATAGGACAGTAAGAGAGAAGATCAATAAGGAAATAGAAGACTTAGACGACAGCATAAGTTATTTGGACCTAATACTCATATATACACAATGTATCAACTAATAATAATTAGAAAAAACATTTTTTTCCAGTACACATGGTTCTGGGATATATAAGGCCATAAAAATGAATCTTAATGAATTTTTAAATGTTGAAACTACACAAAATAGCTTCATAGTCACAATTATAATGAAATAAAATTAGAAATAGCAGAAAGTTTCTAACTATATAGAAATTAAACAGTACATTTTTTTTTTAGTTTGCAAACATACTGAGAACTAAACCTAACACTTTGCCCATGCTAGGCAAACACTCTACTTCTGAGTTACATACCTAACCCTTTTTAATTTTATTTTGAGATAAGGTCTCCTTAAATTGCCTAAACTGGATTGACCTTGCAATTCTCCTGCCTCAGCCTTTCAAGTAGCAGGGATTACAATCATGTGCCACCATATCCAGTGAAATAGTATATTCTTAAACAACCAATGAGTAACAACAGAAATCACAATGGATATTTGAAAATCCCTTGAGACAAATTAAAAAAAAATACCAAAATTTATGGGCTGCTGAGAGAAACTTATAAAACAATGCTGAGAGAAATTTATAACTATGAATGCTTACATTAAAAAAGATTTTGGCAATAACAAAAAAGTAATGCAATGATCTGGATAAGTCAATGCCTTTAGGTAATACATCAGTGAATGGTCTCAGCTTCTCTATCAAGACACTGATGAACAGACTGTATTAAGAAGCAAAACACAACAGTATGCTATATACAAGAAACAGATTTAACCCAAAAAGAAATTCATAGACTAAAAACCAAAGGATGGAAAATACGGTTCCATAGCATGGGACCCTGAAAATAAACAGGAATAGTATTCTATTTTCAGATAAAGTTAACCTTCAAGGCAAAACTGATCAGAATAGGCAAAAAAGGTCAAAGCACATTGATCAAAGGAACAAATCAACAGGAAGCAATAAACAATTACAAAAATACATGCAATGAACACTGGTGCACCCAGCTTCATAAAACAAACTATAAAAGATCCCATAAACATCAATACAATTATAGGGAACCTCAATACCCCACTATCACAAATAGATCAACTAGAGAAAAAAAATACCACTAGTCCATTAGGTGAATCATTAGTCCATTCAAACAAATGGACTAATAGATACCTACAGTGTTCCACACAACAACAGAACATATTATCAGCAGCACATGAAGCCGTCTCCAAAACAGACCACATATTTGCCCATAAAGCATGTTTAAGTGAACACAAAATAATCAGAATTATCCCGTGCCTATTGTAAAATCACACTGCAATGAAACTAGGTATCAAGGACAAAAGGAACGGCAGAAATTATGCATATCTATGGAGATTAAATGATACATTCTTGAATAATCAAGGAAGAAATTAGTTTCTAGAATCAAAAAATAATGCCAGAACAATATACCTGAACCTATGTGATACAATGAAAGCAATTCTAAGAAGTTTATAGCTGTGAATGCCAACATCAGAATAATAGTCAGCCCAGATAATCTAATGATGTACCTCAAGGTCACAGAAAAACAAGAACAAATCAAATCAAGCCAGCAAAAGGAAGGAAATTATAAAGATCAGAGCAAAATTTAAAATTTACACTAAAACAAAAAACAATGAATCAGAGCTGGTTCTTCAAAATAATAAACAGACAAACACTTAGCCAGTCTTATCAAAAAAGAGCAAGAAAAGATTGTATCAATGAAATTAGAAATGACAAAGGTGAAATCATAACAGACACCACTGAAATCCAGAAGATTATTAGTAATTGCTTTGAAACCTGTACACTAACAAATTGGAGAACCTAAAAGAAATAGATTCCTAGATATATATAACTTATCAAAACTGAACTAAGAAAATATATCTGAACCAATAATCCATAATGGGCAATTAAATTTAGGCAATAGTAAAAAACTTACAAACTAAGAAAAGCCCAGGACCTAAAGGATTCATTACTGAATTTTTAAAGAACTTGAAGATTTAATAATAATAGTCCTCAAACTCTTGAGTGTAATTAAAAGGGAAGGAGTACTGATAAATTCATTCCTGGAAGGTAGCATTACTTTGATTCCAAAACCAGACAAAGACTCAATTAAAAAAGAAAACTACAGGCCAATCTCTTTAATAAACATAGATGTAAAGAGCCTCAACAAGATACCGGCAAACAAAATGGAACAAGCCATTAAAAAGATCATGCAACATGACCAAGTAGGCTTCATTCCACAGATGTGAGAATGGTTCAGCATATGCAAATCAAATGTTATACATCATATGAATAGAGGCAAAGACAAAAATCACACAATCATCTCAATAGATGTAAAAAGAAAAATTTTTTTACAAAATCCAACATCCACTCATTAAAACAAGCAAAAACAAACAAAGGAAAAACCTAAGTAGATATAGAAGAAACTTATCTCAATCTGATAAAAACAATTTATGACCAACCTACTACCACATCATATTATATGGGGGAAAACAATGTTTTCTTTCTAACATGAGGAATAAGACAAGGATGATCCCGATCACCATTACTGTTCAATATAGTACATACTTGAAACTCTAGCCAAAGCAATCAGACAAGAGACATAAAAAGGCTATGGCCCATGATGAATGTAATCGTATACTACAAATGTGTACCAATAAAAAATTTTAAAAATGGTATAGGTACAGGAAATAATGAGGTCAACTATCCTTATTCATAGACAGCATGATCACTTACATAGGCTCCAATAAACCTCTACCAAAAGACTCTTAGAACAAATAAATTTAGCAAGGTAGCAAGACAAAATCAGCACACAAAATGTCGTTAGTGTGTCTCCCGCCCACCCTTGAACCCCCGCTTGAGATAGGGTCTTGCTATGTAGTCCAGGCCGGCCTGGAACTCATGATGTAGCCCAGGTTGGTCTCAAACTCTCTATGGTTCTCCCACCTCAGCCTCCTGAGCACTAAGATTACAGGCATGTACCACCATGCCCAACTATCAATAGTGTTTTTGTACACCAATAGATCCACTGAAAAGCAAATTAGGAAAACAGTATCATTCACAATAGCTTCACAAAAACTAAACACTTAGGAATTAATCCAACAAGGGAGTGAAAGAATTCTATAAGAAAAACTATAATACTCTGGAAAAGGAGATTAAAGAGGACATCAGAAAATGCAAAGATGTCTTCTGTTCCTCCATAAGCAGAATCAATACTGTCAAAACAGTCATACTCCAAAAACTGATATATAGATTTAATATAATCAAAATATCAACAGCATTCTTTTTAGAACTAGAGAAAACAATCCTAAAATTCATATGGAACCAGAATAGCAAAAGCAACCATGCGCAACAAGAACAAAGCATGAGGCATCACAATCCCATATTTTAAGTTACATTACAAAGCTACAATGATAAAAAATGGCATGCTACTCACAGAAAAACAGACCTGTGGGTCAATGAAACAGTATAGGGGATGCAGAAACCACTCCCAGGCACATTCAACCATCTGATCTTTGACAAAGGGGCCAAAAACACACACCGGAAGAAAGGTAGCCTTCCAATAAATGGTGCTGGGAAAACTGGCTGTCCATGTGCAGAAGACTGAATCTAGAGCTGTATCTCTCACCATGCACTAAACTAGAGTAAGAAGAGATCCAAGAACTAACTGTTAAAACAGAAATAACCAGGGCCGGGGATTTAGCTCAGTGGCTTAAGCGCCTGCCTGGCAAGCGCGAGGCCGTGAGTTTGATCCCCATACCAAAAAAACAAAACAAAAACAGAAATAATCTTCTGGAAGAGAAAAATATATAAAATTCTTGAAGGGACAGTCAAGAACTTTCTGAACAGAACCTCAAGTGGACAAAAAATAATGCCAAGAATGAACAAACGGAATTGTAACAAATTAAAAAGTTTCTGTACAACAAAGAAAACAACCAACAGAGTAAAGAGACAACTGACGGAATGTTAAAAAAAAAAAAATGCCAGCTACTCCTTGGACAGGAGACTAGTATCTATAACATACAGAACTAAAAAAATCAGACCTCCCAAAATGCTTTCAATAGAATTTCAAAAACTGGGCACTTGAAATGAATACACTTCTTAGAAGTAAAAATGGCCAATAAATACATGAAAGAGTGTTGGACATCTCTGGCCAGCAGAGAAATGCAAGTTAAAATCATGCTGAGACTGATTTCAGTGTTACTCCAGAAAAAATGACTATCATCAAGAAATCAAATAATAACAAATCCTAGTGAGGATTCTGGGGAGAAGGACCTTTTCTACATTGTTCCTGTGAATGTTGGTATAACCATGTGGATAGCAGTATGGAAATTCTTTTTTTTTTTGTACCAGGGATTGAACTCATGGACTTTGCACCTGCAAGGCAGGCACTTACACCGCTGAGCTAAATCCCCAGCATAGTATGGAAATTCTTCAAAAAACTAAAACCAGAAATTCCTTTCAATGCAGCTGTTCCTGTCTAGGTATCTTCCTGCAAAAGTTAAACACATCTTATTAAAATGATACACACATATCCATGTGTATAGCAACACAACTCATGAAAGCTAAATCTTGGAAGCAGCCTATATGTAAATCAATACACAAATGGAAAATTTATACACAATGGAGTATTATTCTGCCCTAAAGGGTCAATAGTCATTCATAAGTAAATGGATGAACTTTGAAACCATAATGCGAAGTGAAACCACACACAGCTTAACCATCATATGGTTTGTCTCGTGTGAGAACCCAAAGTCAAGATACAGGACAGTGAGATACACCTTTTGCAAATGGGAAGGGACCACAAGATGGAGGGCAAGAGGGAAGGGGAATGGAACATAAAAAGAATTAAGATATGTTACATGCATGTACCAGTTTCCAGGATGAATATAATTATCAGGTACTGTAGAAATGTACTAATGAAAATACAATTTTGAAAAAAATATTTCAAATTAAGAACCTAATCTTATACCTTAAAGACTCAGAAATAGAACAAATTAAACAAAAGACAAGCAAAGGAAAGAAATAATGAGGATCAGAACAGAGATAGAGTAGAAAAAAGAAAAAACAGAAAACCAAGAGAAGAGTTAGTTCTTCAAAAAAATTAGCAAAATTTATAAACCTTTATGGTAAGCAAGAAATAAAATCAGAAATGAAAAAGGGGACATTATGACCAACTTTACAGAAATAAAAGAGTACAGTGCACTATAAACTATATATCATCAATTGGCTAACAGACAAAATGAACAAAGTCCCATGCACAACCTATGAAATCTCGATCATTTAGAAGTGTAAATCTGAAAAAAATCTGTAACTAGTAAGGAGATGGCATCAGTTACCAAAACCTCCCAGCAAAGAAAAGCCCAGGGACAGATAGCTTTACTGATGAAATCTACTAAACAGTTAAAGAAAGAACACCAATCCTTCTCAAATTATTCCAGTAAATTTGAGCCAGCTCCTTCAAGCTGAGGATAGGATTACTGAGATACCAAAGCCAGACATATACTACAAGAAGACTACAGATCAGTATTTCCTTTTTTTTTTTCTTTTTGTTACTAGGAATTAAACTCAGGACCTCACGCTTGCAAGGCAGGCGCTGTGCCATTGAGTTATATCCCCAAACCTCAGACCAACATTCTTGATGATTTTCCAAAACTTCTCAACAAAATACTAGCAAATCAAATTCAATAGTATATTAGAAGGATTATAAACCATGGCAGATTTATCCCCAGAATGCAAAGATGATTCAACATAACAAAAACTGATGTAGTATACCATATTAATAGAAGGAAAAAAACCCATGATCATCTGGGTCCAGAAAAAACATCTGACAAACCCAGCTTTCTCATAAAAACACTCAATAAACTAGGAATATGAGAAAAATCAGCATACAGTCAGTATCATACTCAGTGATGAAAGACTGGGGCCACCACTTAGGACCCCTTCTGCCTCTCTCTCAGACAGAAGCTTTTTCTCAGTACCTATATTTTGCTCTTGACCTCCATTGTTCCTAAAATTCATTCTTTGATTTTAGAGAACACGAAATCATACTGGACATCTAGTTTCTTTCCCCTATGCCAGCTGGGGGTTTTCCACTGAGATATTGGATGGAGGTAAGAGTTTGCTTTTGTTTTATAGACTCTAGACTGGGACTCATTTAGGTAACAAATTTTTATGCTTCAAATTTTGCTTTGTCTTTTCCAATTGCTTATAATTACTTGTGGTAATTGCTTGTGATCTGTCTTTGCCCATTGTTTAAATTGCCTTGTCTCTTTTATAGTTTTATAAAAATAATGATAAACCCAAGTTAAAACATGGGAAGGCTATGATATTTCTTTAAAGGAACGTTTCTATTCTGATTTTATTCTTGTACATGTTGCATTTGAATTACTAAATTTACTGGAACTCCTCGCTTGACTTTATTTAGACAATATGCCCCTGGTAGACTTTAATATAAACTCTTATAAAATGAGTCTTCTTAAATGAAATCTAGCCCAGACTGAGAAAATACATATATATAAAACACAGGGCTCCATCTGCTGTTTAAGCAGCACTAGGCTGGTGTCCGTTCTTCACACTTGGAGGACAGGTTTCACTGGGACAGACAGGCTGTGATCCCCTTTTGCACTCTAGAGTGTCAAGCCTGTTCTGCTTCAGTTTCCTTTCTTTGGTTTTACTTCTAATCCTTTCCCCCACTTTGGACTGTCCTTTTTAAAGGCATGTAAAATTAGAAAGAAAAGAATTCTAGACTATTCCAATGCTTTTCTCTTACTAAGTTAAATCCAGAGAAAATGAGCATTTGCTAATGCCAAAGACGGAGAAGTCATCTTAGATAAGGGACACATACCCCATCTCCGGATCAGATGAGACATCGGAATTTTGCTCCTCTAGAAGAACACACATAAAAGCCATGTCCCAGCTTCTGGGAAAGTCTGAGGTAATCTCTGGTAGCCCACACCTGAGACACAGTGGAAAGAACTGACTTCAGGGTGAAACCAGAAGGCACTATTTCCAAAAGGAGCACATTTATGGGCCAAAACACATTTAGACTAAGGAGGCTCCAACCTTTCAAGTTGTGAACTTTAAACCTTTAGCATCAACTTATGAAGTGCTAGATAATAATCTTGCTCAGGCTTTTAACTATCCCTTATAGAACGCTGACAAACAGTGGTTGCTTTGCCAGCTAACTGCCCTACAGTGGCGGCCATTCTTAAAAGCAGAGCACAGGTTTCCCAGCATCTCTTTGGTGAATCCCCATTGAAGCCAATGGCCAATGGAATCAAGAGTGCTGACCAGACAGCTGGATTCCTTTCTGGAGACTGACCTCTGGTTGTGTGGGCCATTACAAACTGAGAACAACTGAGGGGTCATGGCCAGGACACCCAAGGTTTCTTCAGTAGAAACTGGCTCCCCAACTACAAATTAATTTCCAGTTATCTATCATGCTAATTTCTCTGCTAGTAGACTAGAAACCCCAAGTTTTTCAGTGTATTCTAAATTCACTTGAGATTACCCCTTCCTTCAGAGATTAGGCAGAGACAGTCTGCAACGATCAGTTACACTTCATAGCAGCCCTAGAGGAGTGATTTTCATTTGTGCCTTACCAATGTTAAGAGTAAATAGCCTTTTCTTTTCTGTGTGCCTAGAAGACTGATGTGTCTTTACTAACATATAAAATGTGAGATTCAAAGATATAGAAATTTAAATAAAGCATAGCTATGTCCCGCTGCTAGGAAAGGTTTCCTAGGTGATTAGATAGGCAACATGAGTGTCTTGGAGATCGTTTGCCCCAGGGTCCAGGGCAAAAGTTCCCCAGTCATTTGTTGCCTTTATTCATCTCAGGAGGCCATCTCCTTCCCCGTACAGCCAGAGAAATGCTCCACTTCCACCTCACCTTTTTATGCATGCCCTCTTCCAATGAACAAAAGCTATAGTTTACTACAAAGTTATGCTTCCTTCTTTAAACATTCCTGTCACAATTACTCATAAATGTCTAATGGAAACAAAGTTCACAAGCCATCAGGGAAGATAAAATTGCCTGCACCAGTTAGAAGGTGAATAGGCTGGTTGAATTTTGTCTTCTACTCTCTCCCGATGGCTCTCAGCTGCCCTGGTGTGGAATCAACCAGAGGGACACCCTGAAGACGTTATCAAATAGGAGTAAGAAAGGGACAACTAATTACTTCCTTTTTGCATGGATAGGTAGCTCAAAGTCAAAGTCTCCTGCACTACAGGGCTAGAGGGATAGCTCAGCAAAAGGTCCTGAGCTTGATTCCTGGTACCGAAAAAAAGTCTGTCTTACATGTTGCTTTTTACATTACACACATGGGTAACTCAATGCCAAAGCCCTTACTCTTTTGGAATGCACTGTTAAACATTGGAAGATATCTGAACCTTCAATGTTGACACGTTTGCATGGCCTACCTACCCACTAAAGCCAAAATGGAATGCAGAGGGAAGTATTACTTATGATGTTCTTTTACAACTAAAACCATACTGTAAGAGGAAAAAAGGTCAAAACTGCTTTATGTTCAAACTTTCTTTACATTGATATAATTCTTATTTACACTCCAGGTATAATTATAATCCTTATGAGACTGTCCCCATTCATAGGTTTCTTTCTCTCATTTATTTAAAGCAAATTAAGCTAGAACTAGGAAAATTTTCAGATGACCCTGATAAGTCCATCAATGTCTTTAGAAGGTTTACTAAGACCTATAAGCTAGGTTGGAATGTTAACTTAAAACATTGACTTCTAGTGAGACAAACAGTATTACAAGCTGCTATTGTCTCTGGAGATGAATATCATATTGTTAATTTTAGAAAGCCAGAAGATCAACAGCCAGGGGAACCACCAGTTCCAACCAGGACACAGGCAGTTCCCACCCAAGACTATTAGAACTAATAAATTCAGCAAAACTGCAGGATATGAAGTCATAAAAAATCAATTGCATTCAGACATGCAAACAATGAACAACTGTAAAGGAAATTAAGACAATAACTTACAATAGCATAAAAAATAAGATTCCTTGGAATAAACTAAGGAGGCAAAAAGACTAGTGAAAATGTTGCTGAAATAAAAATGACACTGGTAAACAGAAAGATACTATGTACTAGAAGACTTCATATTGTTAGAATGTCGCTACTACCCAAAATGATACACAGATTCAATAGAATCCTCACGGAAATCCCAACAATGGTTATTGCAGAAATAGAAAAATCTATACTAAACATTGTATAAAATCCTCAGGAACCACAGCCAATGAAATCTTAAGAAACAATAAATAGAGGACTCACACTTCCTGAATGCAAAGCCACAGTAAGCAAAACAGGGTTGTCACGGGGAGATAGAGCAATTGAACAGCAAAGTACAAAAATAAACCCTCATCTATGTGATTAAATGATTTCAGGACCGGTGTCAAGAGTATTCACTGGAAAAAGGACTGTTTAACAAATGGTGTTGGAAAAATTTTATGTGCATAAAGGATGAAACTGGAGGCTTATCTCAAAATTGATCAAATACCTAAATATAAGAGCTAAAGCCACAAATTCTTAGAATAGGGCAGAAGCTCTACAACACTGGATCTGGCAATGATTTTCACATATGATGTCAAAAAGTACAAGCAATAAATGAAAGATAAACTACATGAAAACTATAATGGATCGAAGGACACTGTAACAAGCTGAATGGAAACCTGCAGAGTAGGAAAAACTATTTACAAGTATATCTAAAATATTAACACCAGAATAGAGGAAGAAGTTGCTACAATAGTCAAAATCAGAGATGGTAAGTACGATGATGGTGGCCAACAACTGGAGGAAGAGAAAACAGACTTAAGGCAAGTTACAGTTCGCAAGGTGAAAAGACTTCTGGAGATGGACAGGGGCGATGGCTGCGTAACAGCGTGAATGCACTCAACTACCCTAACCACATTTAAAAATGTTCAAATGGTAAACTTTATTATGCATCTTCTTACACAATTATTTTATAAAAAACTGAATGAAAAAGTGACTTGCCCAGCACGGTGGCACACCCTTAATCCCAGTACTTGTGAGGTTGAGGCAGGAGTGCCACAAGATTCAGACAAGCCTCGGCTTTACAGTGAGTTCAAAGCAAGCCTGAAATATGTAACAAGACCCTGCCTCCACAAAAGAAACCAAAAAATGCTGGGCGTGGTGCCACACACCTGTACCTCAGCACTACTGGGTGGCTGAGGCAGGAGCACTCCCGAGTGGAGACCACATAGAGAGGTCAAGGCCAGCCTCAATTATGTGAGAACCTGTCTCAACCCCTCCCCCCAAAAAGTGACTTTGCATTAATCCTACCCAAATGATTACCCCCAATTCTTGCACAAACTAAAATCCACGTTGAGAGAAATGGATTTGCAACCTAACAATATGCATAAGATGACATAAATATGACAAATGGTAAGTATCAGGAGTTAAATATGGGAGTTAACCTTATTAACCTCAAAATTATTATAAACTGAAGTATCTCCAAATTATTTTTCATTAAGTTATTCTGGTAGGTTAACCTTCAGATCCCCCCACCCCCAAATATATCATGTACAGGACTCGAAATCATTAGGCAGGAACTAGAAATTTCTTTTTCTAACCCAGTACAAGAGGATCTGAATTCCTCAGGTAGTTATCACTTTATACTTGGTGCCACTGCTTTTGCCCTGATGTTGTATGCTGCATTTTCAGGTAAATGGAGCTTATCCCAATAAAGGCGAAAATGGATCTTTAAAATTTTCCTGAAAAACTTGCCTTTCTTGTTTAGAATTGTTTTAACGATCAGCATTATAAGGCTTTTTTTTTTTGCTTTCCAGTATTTTTGATGGTAAATAAAACTGCCAAAAGTAGTTTAGTTTGTCTCCACCTAGAGGTTACTGTTACTGCTCACTGCATTTGCATACTTTATATCTCATTTGTGATTTTGCTAAGTCTTAACAGGTTGAGAATTTTTTAGTTAACTTTTTGTGATTTCAGAGGTCTTCATGGCTAGTAATAGTCTCATGTGTGTTTCTGAAAATCAAGGACCCAATCTGAATCAGAGCCAAGGACCCAATCTGAATCAGACCCAATCTGAATCTCATAAATCTGGTAGACTAACAATTTAAAGTATTACAAAAATAAAGCGTAAGAAACAACTTCAAGCTGTAATTTCTCCCTCTGCTGTAACTACCTAACTGCTATAAACATTTGGTATATTTTCAATTACACCCGTATTTTTGGGGGGGTCTTGCTATGCAGTGCAGGCTGGTCTTGTACTTACTGCACAGCCCAGGCTGGGCCTCCTGCCGCCGGCATTACTGATATGTAGCACTATATCCCACTAAGGCAGTACGTACTGATCTACTTCTGGAGAGAAATTTAAACTTATTAAAATAAATGATTCCCTAACAAGAGATACACCAAGAAATAAGGTTTTGTTGGTACTGTACCCCAAGCCCAACTGGGATACTGCCTGCCCTTCAGCTCTGATCCTAAGTGCCCGAAGTGTTGAGCTGCACTCATTTCAGGCTCAGGCCTTACCTCAGAACACTGAGCCCAACTCAGATGTTGGCCCCCAGCAAGGTCTCCATTCCTTCAACAGTTCTGATTGGTCACAGGGGGCCTGTGAACGGCGAACCTTTTCATTCGAGAATTTGCTAAAATCCGTCACAGAGTTAGGACAATACGTATGTGGTCTGGAAGGTAGTACAGAGCACCTATAATCAGAGCTCTCAACTGACGCTGCACTATGCAGGCAAAAACAAACAAAAAAGGCGCCTTGAATGGACCTCAGTCTCATCTGACATGATTACAGATCGTTTCATTGACCATTCTCCAATCTAAAGCTGCTCAGGGGTCAACCAGAGTTGCTGCCATTAGTACCATACAGATATTTTGATCTTTTAGAAAACCCAAGGGACCCAGGGGTGTCACAGTTCTTTCTCACTCTCCGAGGACCAATGTCTGGCTCCAGTGAGAACATACCCTCTAAGACAATGAAGAGACAGCCCCCCAAACCAAAATGAAGTTTTATTGTGTAAAGCAGAGGTATGACTAGTATTCTTCTGTACAAAGTACACAAGTTTTAAATACAACTAAGAGAAATATGAGTCCTATGACAACATGTGGTACACGCTGAACCATTTACAGACACTAAAAAAATTTTTTTTAAATATCTTCTTTCTCCAAAGAGTCCCTTGTGCATTTCTCAGAGCAGAGATGGGGATGTATCCCAGGGCGAGGTCACAATGGCATTTTATTGCCCTCGATGCTGATTTTCACTGCATGCGCAGATCTGCTTTTTTTCCTGATATCTGTGAATTTTCTCATCTGCTTATCCAGGCGACTGATACCTTTCTTGGAAGTTGCCTGAAACTAAGAGTGGGGAAGAAATTAAAGAGCAAATTACTAAAATATGTAAATGTAGTTTTGTTGTTCATTTTCTCCCTGAAGGTTAGCAATTAAGAGTTCCTAGCTCTAGAATAACACCATACGCTGTGGTCACCTGAGGAACAGAGCAAGTACACACAGCAGTGTTAAAAACACCTATTAAACTCTCAACGACGACTAGTGTTGCAGTTGTCTATTCCCTATTTTTCTTTTTGCTGCAGTCCATGGAGATCTAGAGAAGGGGAAACACTGTGACTACAAATTCTCCCAGGTCCATCATTTGCATTATATCTGACTTCTTCCTGTTAAAGAGTAATGTGGGGCTAGGCACCTGACACCTTCAGTGTTGCACAGAACACAATGGCTTCCTGCAGGGGAAAAAAAAGGTCACCTAGGGAGTAAAGCCTTAAGCTAGGTGCTAGAGGTCTAGGGTTTCAGACTTGGGGTGGGTCCTCAGCTCTGCCTTGGCAGCTTCTGAAATCCTAGTTTGCATGCCTTCCAGGACTCTTCCCACTTTCCCTTTGTATCTAAAAGGTTTAATTGGTTTTGTTTTTTTTCTATTTTGAAGACTACATGTCTTGGAAAGATGTTGTCTCCAAGAAGTCAGTACTGTTTAGAAACACTGGACGTTCTGCCACTGATGTCAAAGATCAGTGTGACCTCTTCTAACTTTGGCACTAATAATATTTAAGAACAATGAGTGATTAAAGAGATGGGTTTTTGTATTTCTTCTTACCAGATGTTCACTAGGCAATGCCCTCTGAAGCTCAATTCAAAAGAATGCCAAGTAGAGTTGGGCTGAGACACTCTGGGGCAAGTGTCAGACTGATGATACTCTTCTGAGTTCAGAAGCGTTCCAAGTCTTATCCTACCTCTAGACTCAATCTCACCCCAATCTGACATCAGCACAGCACCAGGCAAGGAACTCTATGCCATTCTTCAGCAAGAGCCATGCTGCCATCCATCCTAGTTCCAGGAACATCCTGATTCCAAATGTCACTTTGTAACAGTCTCAACACTTGGTACCAAGTGTTCTGAAAGAGCATAAAAACTCTCTGTCAGATGAGAAAGAGCTGTGCCATGTCGCACTATCCCTCAGATGTCCCAGGCCCTCCTGAATATCTGATTTCTTTTTGGGCAATGTGCTCTTAATTTTACTACTTGGAATCGGTCCATGTCAGAAGCCTCCACTGCTCAGATCTCTGACCACCGCCCAGCTCCCAGAAGCCCCACACACTAGGCTGGCCTCCATCAGCCCACTTCTGGACCCTACTTCCAAACCCGGAGTCCTGACAGAGCTATTCAACCCTGGCACTGGCACACACTTAGGCCACTGCCGTTCTACTTCTGTTGGCACTTAGGTCCCCAAGCCTGAAAACACACAGATCCACAGTACTTATAGAACACCAGATTCTCATCTCCTCTCTAGTTCATCAACTCTATACCAATACTTCTTTAGGACAGCAAAAGTAGGTGATTTATCAGAGAAAAAAATAAAAGGAACTGAAAGGATTAGCAAAGAGGGTTTAAAGTTTATATAAAAGTATGCATTGTTTCTGCCATTTTTTGTTAATTCTAAAAAGCATTCACAAATTAGAGAAACATACCAGGTAGTATAGTAAATGTTAATGTGTTACTTAACAAAGAGTGACAAATCAGAAACCACAGAGTAATGAAGAATATTACATATTCATGTAAAGGTCACATGGACTACTATGCATCCATAAAAATACTCTACAAAGTGGTTTAAAAGCTGAAATGATGGGCCAGGCATGGTGGTGCATACCTGTAATCCCAGCACTCAGGAGGCTGAGGCAGGAGGATCTGCACCAAGCTCAAATCTAGCCTGGGTTACACAGTGAATTCAAGGCCAGCCTGGACTACATATCAAGACTGTTTCAAAAAACAGAAATGAAACAAACCAAAAACCAAAAGATGAAATAACCAAAATTATAGCAGTGTAATTTCAATTATGTGAAGTATCAACAGAAAAAAGGGCAGCAAACCTATCAAACTGGTTTTAAATGTCAAGACTATGGATGATTTCTCCTTTTACAATCTCAAATTTTTCCACAAGTATAAAATTTAAGTTTAAGGCATAATTGAACACTTTTACAGTATTAAACTGTTAACAGTGGTGACTCAGTAGAAGAGCAGAGCTTTGGGAATGGAGGTTAACCCACAGTTTCAGTTTTATATAAGCACAGTTTACTTAATATTTTAATGACAGGTTTTTTAATTTAAGAAATCTGTCATTATAAAGAAAGAGTTAATATAGCTATGAGTTACTTGGTCTGTTTATGCTTCCTAATGCTAAGAGTTTGTTGGGCCAGGGATCAAACTCAGGACCTCACGCTTGCCAGGCAGGCACTTACACCAGTGAGCTAAATCACTGTCCCTACAGTTTCATATTTAACGCTACAACATTTAAAACAAAAGGTTTTACTAAAAGCCATTTATCACTCCAGTTTTCTTCCTAGATAATGTGATTTCTAATAATACTCATTAGTGTCTGTACCAATATAAGCATTAAGAAACCATGCAAGAAGCCAACCCTCCTGAAGAGGGAAACAGCATCAGGAAGTTTAAGGATATTAAGAAGGTAACATGGGATCATCAGCACCCAGACTTTTCCTCCTTATCCTCCTCTTTTTGAGACAGGTTCTCTTTATGTAGTTCCTTGAACTATGTAGCCTAGGCTGGCCATGAAGTCACAGCAGTCCTCCTGCCTCAGCCTCCAGGAAGCTGGGGGTTACAGGCATGTGCCACCATGCCCAGCTTCGTATGGACAGTGCTGGGGATTGAACTCTACCACTGATCCAACCTCTAGATCGCAGTGTGACTTAATAGAGCTCCACAGGCCAAACTACAGCCTAGTTTAAGGCAGCACAGTATGACTGTGGGGTACTGGGGCAGGCAGGGAGCAGCCCAGAAGCTGCCTTCTCTCAAGCTCCAGTGGGAGGTCAGGCCCTTCTACTGCACCTCTCCCCACAGGGAGGGGGACAGAGACAGCAGCAGTAGTAGACAAGCATGCACCCCTTGGGAAAAGGAATGCTTTAAAGATGACTGGCCTTTCGCCTTCTGTTACACCTTCTTGATCATACTATAGTGTGTTTCTCTGAAAATAAGGCCTAACCAGAAGATAAACCCTAGCATGATTTTTCCCCAAAAATAAGCTCCAGATAAGACTATGTTCATTGCAATAGACGATGACATACTGCGTTATACAACAATATTAATATGCAATTGAAGATAAACAAACACTATTGATGTTAGTACTTAAATGATACAAATGATAATTATTTGTAAATACCCAAGTGGGTGCCTTTGGACAAGAGGTGAACACCTAAGGAAACACATCGAGATTCACCAATGAACAACCAATTGGAGCACAGACAGAGTAGACGAATGACATGTGTGTGCAGACAGTGCGTGTGGCTGGGTCTAGGGGAGTCTTCACAATCCAGTTTGCCCGTGCACTGCAGTAGTGTGCTGGGGGCAGGCTGCAGGACAGCTACCGCTGGGTGAGAGACTGGGCGGACGGCTCACGGCAACAGACACCCAAGAGATTCAGGCCAGAATTTGGAGAGTTATGACAAATGTTCCAGAAGATGATGTGACTGTATCTGAATAAATGCAGATTTTTATACATGAATACATGTGTGTTGTTGTACATGAAAAACAAGACATTCCTGGAAAGTAAGCCCTCTTGCATCTTTTGCAGCAAAAATTAATATAAGACCTGGTCTTATTTTTGGGGAAACATAGTAGTTTCCAATTCTCAGAAGAGTACTGGGCAAGAAAATACTACAAAGACAGGCTAAAAAGAGGTTAAGAGACAATGAGAAAAGAGAGGAAGTCAAAAGAAAGACAGAGGAAGAAGTCCTTGGGACAGAAGTAGCCCTCCTCTATCTTTCTTTATTTTCAGTAAGTAAGAAAGCAGGCTGTCATAACAGTGGCTTGACAGCATAGTGAGCTAGAGGGAAGGTAAATGGAGTGTGTGGAAATCACTGCCAAATCTGAGGCCAGTGAAGCAAACGGTAGCAACATGAGTGAACTCTTATACTGCAGCAATGGTCTTGCACACAGTGCCAACAAGTCTGCCTTACAGTCTAGTCTTTTCTCAACTGTGACCACGTACTAAGGAAGCTTTATACAGTTGAGTTCTCACTGCATGTTGCTGAGCCATGGACAGCAGGAAACTAAGCCACCCTCCTTCCACTAAGAAGCCAACAGCCAGTGTACATGCCTGTACTATAGATCACGATGACTTTGGGCCCTGACAGAAGCCTTTTCCATAAAAAAACAGGTACTAGATAGGAAGAACACAATGCCTACCAGGGAGTAATGACCTGTCAGTCTCCAAGGTACTGACAAAGAAACAAACTTCCACATTAACTTCTAAATATCAGACAGGCCAGGCCTGACTCACACTGCTGTCAGGGTCACTACTTTGGAAACTTTCTTTCTGGTTAGGAAAGAAAAGACTGTTTGGAAACAGTCTTTCTGGTTAGGAAAGCGCACGCACACCTGCTCCACTTTGCCAACACTGCCAGACCATGCACGGCCATGCTTCCTGGAGATACCTTTCAGCTACTCTCTGGTAGGGCTGCGCCTACAAGGGCATCCTGTTGCCTTCAATGCTGAACTTGACAGCACGGTGCACTCTGCTGAGCCGTTTCTGCTCTGCGAATCGTCTCTTATGCTTTTCCAATCGGCTTAGGCCCTTTTTAAGAATACTAGGCTGGAAAAAGCGGTTCAATGGAATAAGAAAGATTACCAAGAAACAGCGTTTGAGAACGGTTTATAATGACAGGATGTTTCTAACTTAATGATTTCACAAAAGAATTGCTTAAACAGCTGGAAGAGAAAGGGAGGAGAGAACCTGCAGAAGCAAGAAAACTGGTACTCACACTATTCTTGACAAAAACCACTGTACCAGAACATTCTAGGCTTCAAAATGTCCTTGAAATACAGAGACTCAGACTGGTTTAAGTCTGAACAAAAGCTTATCAGCAACAAGCTTTAGTCTTGGGCAATACTTTTCACTACTTCAGATCGTCTGACCTGCAATCTGGCTAGATAAATGGTCAGTAAACAGTTCTCTATAAATCAGATAAACCTTAAGAACTAAAAGGCTTCTCAAACGTAAAGAAACTCCAATGGTAATCTGCACCTGAGGTCCACCTTGCTCCCCTCTACTCGCTTACCCTGGAGGACTCCATCTCCACGTTCCACTTTGGCCTGACGACATAGTCCTTGTTTGAAGGCATGGGGACCCTTGCTCTGGCACAGAATCCAGGATCTCCAGGCCTAAGAGCCCTGAGGAAAAAAAGAAGAAAAGCATGCCAATCATGCAGTCAGCCACTGGGGAGCCCAGAAGCCACCTCAGCCTCCCATTCCCAGTCTATACCAACAGCTGCAATGCTTCAGAAGTCTCCTCCGCCCACTCAGGCTCACCACCCATGCCCCTGCCCTAGCAACTGTGGTATCAGATCTGCAGCTGTCCTGTGGGAATCCCACAAAGCCAACTTCCTCCACATTAACACGAGTCCTCTTGGCTCTCTTCAGGCTCAGACAGCATCACGCCTTCTCCTTCCAAGACAGTTCCTCCAGCAGGATTCTGAATCTTAAACTTACTTGTCTTGTGGAGTCTAAATGAGCCCCCAAGAACTCTGATCCCACAATTCTCATAGTTTTGCATGTGCAAATCATACAGTAATTGCCATGTTTTTTGCAGAAATCGTTGCGATAATTACAGATCTACATGTAGTTATAAGAACTGCTCTTTCCAGCCTAATCTTTCTGGTTAGAAAAGCACACGCACACCTGCTCCACTCCGCTAACACTGCAAGACCATGCACAGCCATGCTTCCTGGAGACACGTCTCAGCTACACTCTGGGAGGGCAGTGCCTACAAAAGCATCCTGTTGCCTTCAATGCTGAACTTGATGGCAAGGTGCACCAAAGGTATCATCTCCCAGAGGTAACCATGCAGTATCACAACTAGGACACTGATACGATCCCAAGTGGTTTTATTTACCTTTCGTCACTTTTACTTGTACTCATCTGTATATCTAGCTCACAAATCTGAGAGGATCCATGCAAGGCTAAAAGACAACCACTCTCAAAAGTAAAGACCCTTTGCGGCTGGCTGGGTACCCCACCCTTGAGTCACTCCCTCTAGTGGTGAACGGAAAGTAGCTTATCTCATGAGAAGGGAGTCAAGGGTGGAAATTCTAAACTGTTTCACCAGCTTGTATAGTCTGCTTTCCGTTCCCCAAGCTTAACAGGTTTTTTTTGTGCAGTACTAGGAACTGAACCTAGGCATCACGCATGTTAAATAAAAAAGCACTCTACCGCTACATCCCCAGCCTTTTATACTGTATTCTGAGACAGGGTTTCATTCAATTGCCTCAGCTTGCCTTCAGTTTACAATCCTCCTGCCTAACCTTCTAGAGTTGCTGAGATCTCTGGCATGTGCCACTGTATCCAGCTCTAGTTTGCCCTTTTGTTTTCTGGTCTTTTTGAGACAGGGTCTCACAATGAAGTTCAGGCTGGTTTTGAACTCAGTTTGTAGCTCAGATGGCCCCAAACTCACGATCGTCCTTTCTATAACTTTCATGTATCTGGCTAGCCAATGAAAATTCTCCACAACTCTTCTTTGCTCCTTGAAACCACTGTCTCAGCACCAATATTTCTCTCTAAAAATGATGCACGTTGCTTCCTCTAGCTCATCTCCCACCCCTTCTTGCACTCTAGATGCTAACTGTCAATACAGCAGCAGCACTTCCTCTTTTCCCTGACCTTTGTGCGCTGTGCTACTACTGCTGCTCACTCCCTCCAGGCACTGCTCCAACATGCATGACCACCTTTTTCTCCACTTGCCGCTTTACGAAGTTGATCGATTCATTTCTTTCCTTCTTTGTAGTGTCAGGGACTGAACCCCGGGCTTTGCACATGCTAGGCAAGTGCTCCACCACTGAGCTACTTCTTCAGCCCTGTTTAGTTTCTTTCTCTAACCTCTCTTGATTCAAAATTTTTCTAAGATGGCAATGATCAAGTATATGTCTCCAGCCCAAATCCCAATTTCCAGACCTATGATATTTATAGAAGCATCTCATTAGGAATCTCACATTCAATTGCTTGAAATAGTACCCACCATTAACCTTAAATCTGCCCCCTTCTTAATTTTAGTGAACGGTAACACCATCGTCTACGGGTTAGAATTTGGGTAAAGTATATGGGTTAAAATTTAGCTGGAGCCGTCAATTTCCCCCGAACTCTCCCTGACTAAGTCACCACTCTGGCAACTTTGCCTTTGCAATGTCCTCTCAACCTTCTATCCCTCTGGGAAAATATCTCTGTTGAACTGTTTCTCGGCATCCAATTCCTCGAGGCCTAGCTCCTCCTACACGACGCTGTCAGCATCAGCATTCAATATCAAGCCCAATGGCTTTATACCTAGGCTCAAAAATGTTCTATGGACTCAGAGAGAAGTGAAAACCCCTCTTCTTGATTTTGTTTTGTGCCACTCACTCCTGGCACCACACTCTGCTCTTGGTCACTTCTGTCTACCTGCCACTCTGACAGGCCTTGCACACCAACTCCACAGTCGTCCCTCACACCTCTACACTTACACCTCAGAGCACCAAAGATTTGCTTTGCATTCCCAAGACTTACTAAGGAGTCTAGCACTGTGAGGTAGTAACAAAATTTTTACTGAATGAACTATTAATTTTCCAAAGCATTATTTTTCTTAAAGTAGCACACAGAAACCTGTATACGCTAAGAAGAAAAATTAATACAAAACTCTTACTTCTCCTCTCCTGTTAGCACCTTTTCCAGGTCTCTTCGGGGTGTCTGGCCACCAGTGCTAGGAAAAGAGTAAACAGTGAGATAACGGGAACTGCAGACCCTTTTACAAGAACAAACCAAAATAACAAGCTTAGACCGTATTTAGCCCCTTTATATGAGCAGGGAAAATTCAACAACTAATCATTTAAAAGTACTACTCATTCGCCTAACAGGATTCATGCTGTGTGAGCCAACTCTGTGTGTATAATCACGATTCTGTCCTTTGGGGGACATCTGTGCCCAGTATGTTCCCTCCACACAAAACAGTAACTTCTTTTTCTCCAAGACTTTGGCAATGGACTAGAAAAGTCACTTTCTGCAAGTAGCTGAAACATAGTCCCAAGAACCATGAATAAGGCCGCATTTCACCAAATTTACCCAGAAAGGTCTTGGTATGGGGTGGGGAAGACCCTCGCCATACAGTATTAACTTTAACTAAAAGGATATTATGCTTTCTTCTCAGACATAACAGAGGAAAGACAAAACCCTATCTGTTTGCAGATGATCCCAAGATCACACGGTCTCATATTCCCAAACACAAGCACTGACAGTTACTCCGCTTACTCATACCTGTCCCTCATACCTGCTCAGTCTTCGCCGTTGAGGCATTTGTTCTAGATCTCTCTGTTCCCTTTCCTCTCTTGTCATTCCTTTGTAGTTTGAGGTAAGACCAAATATAGGCCGAGACCACTCATCTGCAACAAGGAAAAAACTCTAACCACTTTGCCCAAAAAACAGTATTTTCTCCTACTAAGCCTTTAAATAACCACGTCCTTGTCCCACAATGGCAAACCTTTCACAGCCTTCAATGATACAAACAGCCTGCTGCAACATATGTGCTATAGGTTGACCACCTCTGCTCTAGAACCTTAACGTACTCTTTTCTTAGTGATGCTATTATTTCAAGCCCATTCACAGGATAAACACAATATACTATCAGTATTGTGACAAACTCCGGATGATTCTGGAAAATGGCACAAAAAGTCCAATTCAATCAGTAATCACCAGAGATTCAAAAAAAAGACACACATGACCTGCTTTGACAGGTTGAAATTTTATAAAAACCTAATTGTCTTTTAAAAAAATAAGTCTAAAAGGAAACTTAATTTCTAGGTTTACCTGCTGTAAATAGGAAATATTTAAATTCTACTTTCTTACCCTAACCAAAACAGCCTATTACTTTCAAAATGGTCTAAATCTTTAAACAATTGTACTTTTAAGCCAGGGACTGTGGCACACACCTGTAATCCTAGCACTCAGGAAGCTAAAGCAAGACTGCTGTGAGTGTGGGGGCAGCCTGAGCAATATACTGATTTCAAGGTCAGCCTTCACTACAAAGATAGAGCTTGTCTCAAAAAGCCAAAAGAATAAAAAAATTTAAAAATAAATAAAAATTACATTTTCATTGTATGGTGTAGAGACTGTATTTCCTTAATCTTAATACAGGTGCTCAGGTGACCAAGAAAAAAGCACAACATGCACACTGTTCACTTAGGAAAGGTCCAGAGCTACCAAATGGTATTTTTGTCTGAAACATAATGTAACTTACTGCTGCCTTAATATACTATGTAAACCAGAGAGCTCCTTCACAGACACAAAACAGGCATCGCACTAGGAAAGAGAGGGATTCTCAGGGGTCTACATTATCTTGTGAAACCCTGGACTCCACCACAGGATTTAGAATCACTATTGTAAGTGTAACTCATGGATACCAGGGAGAATATTCTGTTTCAGTCTGCGGGGAGCTGAAAACCACTGCTTAAAGCAATCAAAACTTTATCATTCAATACACAGTAAACTGCAGATGTAAATTGCAGAACAAACATGGTATCATGTCTCTGGCTTATAAAACACACATATTTCTCTATAAAACACACATATTTCTCTAACAGTTTCCAAATACCGAACAGTTACTTAAATTTCTTTTCAACATGAAGCCTGGGAAAAGTTAAGCAGGATAATGAAAACAAATACAGATTTCATTCTTAAAACTAAAGGATTACAGACATAACATGGCACTTAAATAATGAAATGTTTCAGTTAGGCTCTAGATTTCTCTGGCATTATTCAATATGCAAAAGGTTTTGGAGAGCATTATGCAATAACTGAAGTGGTAACTACAATAGGGCTAACATTTCCTGAGTACTTACTATATGCTAAGTTTGTACTTTATAAAATTCCTCTCATCTGATCTTTACAATGATCCAAAGAAAACACATGGCAATTTTACAAAGGAGACCGACCATGAAGTTTAAATCCTTAGGAAGGATATGCAGCAAGGGAGGTGATAGGTCTACAATGGGAACCAGGGATGGCTAACTCCGGGGCCTAAAATCTATGCCTTTCATGTTTGTGATCCATGACTGGACAATACATGCTACCAATTCCCTATGATGAATGTAGTCATTATGTGTGACAAATGTATACTACTGGAAAAAAAGAAAACACATGCTTTTACTTGCTATGTTTAATACTGGACAGCATATTAAGTATGCTGAGAAGCATTTTAAGTGTAAGAAAAAAAAAGCTAGTACTTATAAGAAGCTATTAAATGTTTCTATTCTATTTGACTCATAAATATTGGTAAAAATACAGTTAGCTTTTATATACATCTCTTTTTACATAGACATAAAAACAAACAAAAAGCAAAGTTTACATACTGATTAATTTCCCTGCCATGTCCTTGTTGGCCCTTGATTCCTTGGGGTGCTTATAGAGATACATCACTGCTCGTCCAATCCCACTATGTTTCAGGGTCTCCTGGCTCACACTAGGTAGCTGGGGAACACAAACACATACACACAAATTAATTACTCAGAATTTGGGAGCTCTGCTAATCTATGTTAGAAAAGACCTATTTATTCACATCAGAACAAATTTTAAAAGTCCATTTCTAAGATCTATAGATAATGAACACGTAGATCCTCTGTGTTCACATGAGAAGTTCAGTTTAGTATTATCACTAAGTTGAAGTAAAAATCAACTAACGTGAGAAAGTGTGAACCAAGCATACTTACAAGTAGCAGTTTAATACAGGAGTTGGCACAGGCCTCAGAAGTCAACGCACCTAAGATTGAACCCAAGCACAGCCACCTCCCTGCTATCTGACCTTGGACAAGGCATTTAACTTCTGAGTCTTCATTTCCTCATCTGTAAAATGGAGACAATATGCCTACCTTACAGGTTTATTGTGAGGAATAGATGAGCCAAATCATACACAAGGCACCTGCAACAGTGCTTGGCACACAGGAAGTTTTTGGGAATTCCTTGGTGAGTTCAAGTAGCTGGCCCAAGGAATCAAAGCCATGCATGGAAGCCTAGCTCGATTCCCATACAGGTTCACATGACTCTGAACTTGGTGTTCTTTTCACTTCAAGTGCCTCTCCAGGCAATGTCTACTACTGAACTACTCTTATGGAGATACCACTGCTATTTCAACACAGCAGTTACAGCACATTATGCATTCTTCCTTTTTATGCTCATTTTATTAGGTAATTCCTTTTTCTAATCCCTTTTTGGAAGGCTTTGGCAGAAATAATTTGTAAATACACAGTAAAATACTGAGGTTATGAAAATACAAACCATATTAGATAATTAATGAAGCACAATCAGATTATCTGCTGCTAACCTCTTGCAAAATCTTCAACAGCTCCTCTCGAATCTTAAGCGCTGGCAAACTCCTATCTGGTAGAGGTGAGAGCCATTCTTTAATGGCAGACATCACACCACTGTCAATAAATGTTTCTTTGAGGTCCTGCCTGAAACAACAATAATAACAAAGTCAAATCTATGAACCTTAGTTCCACTGCATCTCCCTCAGATTTTTCTGACATGTTTAGTGATATTTCAAAATACCATCTTTAAGGAAGTTATATATACATTCAATATCACTGGCCTTCTATTCTAGTCTCAAATGCAGAATGCAATTAACTTCTTATTTTCTAGACTTGAACAGCAAAGATGCTTTGTTGGAAATAAAGTCCGAATAGCCAGAGATTTAGCTTAGTGGTATAAGCGCCTGCCTGGCAAACACGAGGTCGTGAGTTCAATCCCTGGCACGTGCGCGCGCGCGCACGCACACACACACACACACACACAATAATAATAAAATAAAATCCGCATAAAGTCCAATCACACAAGATAGGTACACTGCTCACTCTATCAGAATAGAATTTCTTAAAATAGTTTGCAGAGGCAGAGAACCAAGAACTGTGCTGGTCTTTACAGGACACCAAGAATATAGCTAGCTCTCCTGGTAGAAAAAAAGAGCTCAACAACATGCTGGTAATTATATTCCATTTTAGGCAACAGAATCGATTCCATTAACAGAAAACCCCGCCACATGGCTCTGCCTGCTGGGACAGAAGCAGCAGTTGTTTAGTCTGCTGGTGGTGTTAGGACAGCTGTCCTAAGTCATGCTTGGGGTCCACTAATATACTAATGTTTTCAGGCCATCAAATGTAGGCTGCGACTTTATTAAAAAAAGAAGCAGCAGCTGGGCGTGATAGCACACATCTATAATCCCAGCACTCAGAAGGCTGAGGCAGGAGGATAGCTGCAAGTCTGAGACCAGCCTGGGTCTCAAAGTGAGCTGAAGGCCAGCCTGAACTACATAGCGAGACCCTGTCTCAAAAAGCTTAAAAAAAAAAAAGACACTAAAAACCAACACACACACACACACACACACACACACACACACACACACACAAGCAAAATTGCTGATGAACATGAGAAAACCAATGAAAAAAAATTTTAGCAGGGCATTATTATTACAGAAAGATCAATGATCATGATGTATACGGACATACTAAGTTTTGAACAGTATGTGCTTCAAGTCGCTTCCCAAGATTTGTTTGGTTTTTTAACCACATTGAGAAAACAGAAGCAATTTTACCAGACCCCAGATTAAAACTAGTAGTTTGCAAATTTTTCTTTCATTACTATCAATTTTCTATCCGCTATCAAGTTTAAGAAAAATCAATGAAATATAACTGAGGAAATTTTACTCATTATTGTATTTCTGTGATCTGGCAGAGACTATCATTCATACCCTAGAATACCAGCACATGGTTTGAATATCATTCCATTAAAGGAAAAATTTTTTCAAGAAAACAAAATACTTACTTTTTAAGATGCATAACCACAGTAGGCAATAAAGTTAATTTTTTCAGAGCTGGCTTTTTTTGATTATTCAATTGTCTGTCTTCCTATTCAGAAAAAGATAAAATTTTTTAAAAAAAAGTTAATTTTTACTAATGAATTATAACTACTCTAATTCTGAACCTTAAAGTAGCACCTTCTCAAATACACTGCAACTTTTTGCAGGGCATGGTGACACACAACTGTAATCCTAGCATTCTGGGAGGCAGCACTATGAGGAGGACAAGATCAATCCCTGCCTGGGCAACTATGTAAGACCCTGTCTCAAAACAAGCCAAAAAATAAACACTACCAGCACCACCACCACCACCACCAGAGGTGGGGACATAGATTAGTGTGGAGGCTCTGGGTACAATCTTTGGTACAATTTACAATTTTTCTTATAGGAGAGGATAATTAAGTATTAATATGGTCCTGCAGTTATCTGGTTCATTAAATGACTTAGTCACTAACTGAGGAATCACAGAGTACGTATGGTACAGAACAAAGAATGAAGAAATGGTCAGAGGAAACCCCAACTTGATGACTTTCTTTTATTTGCATAACTCTTACATCCAAATGTAACATGTAACAGAACATAAAACTGCAGCACTATGTTATATAATATAATCAGCAAAAAATTACAGTATTATATAAACAAGGTATACTTTTCCCCACAAAAAAAGATGGGTCCTAAATCTGAATAGCACATATTGATTCTAAGTCTGAGCAGTCACTCAACAGAAAGTTTGTTAAATGAGGAATGACTCTACATGAATATATATTTTTTGTATCTGTATCTGTCTGAATCAGTCGAACCTATAAAATTATTATAGTTACCTTCAGTAATTCCTAAATAGAGGCACAGTTTCAATTTAAAATACTGGCAGAATTATCAAGTTTTCAAAGAGTTCATTCAAGGGACAAATTATTATAGCTGATAAGGTTTAGTCTGTCTTCTAAAATAATCTTCCAGATATGACCTGTATGCAATATTACCAAATAAGACTATTGGTAATTACTTGGGTAATTTTTATTTTATAGTTATGAAAAACGTCAAATTCCACAAATACATAATGTACCTGTCCTGTACATTTGAACAAGTAAACACATAGGGCAGTTTTACTTTAGCTAGATCTTGACCTACTTTTCCCTGTATCCTTATTTTGCAAGTATGTCTAAAAGAACTGACAGTAGTTGTTACTAATGAATTATAGCTACTATAGGTGGTTTTTAAATTTAACACTTGGATGATTTTTACAATTTGGACAGGTGTTTAAAATGCAATGAAGTAGATGAAATCTTTTTTTTTTTTTTGGTCTTTTTGAGGCAGGGTCTCGCTATGCAGTTCAGGCTGGCCATGAGCTCACTTTGTAGCCCATGCTGGTCTTGATCTCACAATAATCCTCCTGCCTTAGCCTCTCAAGTGCTGCGATTACAGGTGTGTGCCACCATGCCTGGTTTTTTTTGGTACCAGGAATTGAAACTCATGACCTTGCACTTGCCAGGCAGGTGCTTATGCTGCTGAACTAAACCCCTGGCCCCAATGTAATCTCTTATCAGAGGCAAGAGAATGGCACAATTTTATTTTTAAAAGGTATTTCTGATGATTTTGCCAATTTATCATCCCTTTCTTGTCCCACCCTCTTGGAGTCTCCTTTACTCCCCCCCCCAGAAGAGAAGCTCTGCAGATCTCACAGGTGGGGCTTTCTTCCACTACTGCAATACTGTTCCTTCTGAAGGGATGTCTTGGGTCAACTGGCATTTCATCTAAAATAATGTCTAGAAACAGCGTGAGGACAGTATGTCAGGGAGGGTGGTAGCACAACACCCCTTCCACTTGAACGCCAACCACATGTGCATATGAATCCTTTCCAATGAGTCAGAAAAAGTAGGGAAGCACGTGTCACTGGGCTGAGGAACCAGTAGAGGATATGATATTTTGCCTCCCAAACATTTAAAAATTCAGGGTAATCAGGTCTACGCTGTGGAAAATGGAAGAACCAGGGACCCTACCACTCACCACAATTCCTCCTGCTATAAACCCAGGGTACCTCCCAATGACTCTCTTGCAGCCTATGCAGGCCAGGGAGATAGAAGCTATGCAGGTACCCAAAAAGTGCACAGGAACAGGACAGGAGATCAGTGGTGGAATTGAGCTGCAGACCCTGGGGGACTGGGTCCCTCCAGTCAGTTCCTGAGGGTTCCAACCAATCCCTCCCTCAGCCTTGGGACACCAGGACCCATTTGCCAGTTTGCTATTTCTAGCTTCTGGGTTCACGTCCAACACATGCAACCTGTGGCCAGAGTGACAGAGGCCTGGCCGCCCAGAGCTGCTCTCAGCAGCACACAGGTCACCAGTGTGGTGGCAACAGAATGAAGACTATGAGCCATGGAGCATGGCTTCCTCCCTAATGACACAACTTTATATATAAAACACTTTTTATAAATAAAGTGACATCAAACTTGTAAGCAAAGTAGTCAGACCTCAGAACAAGCCTTTTCTCCATAAAAACCAGCAAACCCATTCATTTAAAAAATGTCTGCTTCTCTTGGTCTTTTCACTTTTTTCCCTAAAAGTGACTAAAACATTTATTTCTATGTTTAAAATTTAGAACGTTAAAACATATCATACAAGATTGTAACACTGTATATTCTGAAAAAGGAGATTGAAGAGGATATTTGAAAATGGAGAGCTATCCCATGTTCTTGGTTAGGAAGAACCAATATAGTGAAAATGTCCATACTTCCAAAACTATTATAGATTCAATGCAATCTCAATCAAATTTCCAATATCACACAGAATATCACACAGAATTAGAGAAAATAATCCTTAAATTCATCTGGAACGACAAGTGACCTACAATAGCAAAGGCAATCCTGGACAAAAAAGACAAAATAGGGGGCATCACAATCCATGACTTGAAATTATACTATAAAGCTACTGTGACAAAAACAGCATAGTACTGGAAAAAAAAAAAAATCAATGGAACAGTTTAGAAGATGCAGAAACAACTACAGACACACTAAGCCACCTTATTTTTGACAAAGGGGCCAAACACATTCCCGGGAAGAAAGATAGCCTCTTTAATAAATGGTGCTGGAAAAATTAGCTCTGCACATGCCGAAGATTAAAACTGGACCCTTATCTTTCACCATGCACTAAGTTAAAACTGGAATGGATCAAAGATCTAAATATTAAAACAAACACATTAAATCTGCTTCAAGATAGAAGAGGTAAAGCTCTTGAAGACAATGGTGTAAGCAAAGACTTTATCAACAAAACCCCAATTGCACAGGCACTATTACAAAGAATCAACAACTGGGATCTCACCCTATTGAAAAGCTTTTGCACAGCAAGAGAAACCACCAACACAGTGAAGAGACAACCTACAACATGCGAGAAACTGTTAGCCACCTGTTCCTCAGACAAAGGATTACTATAAAGAAATATAAAGAATTAAAAAAAAAAAATCAGTCCTCCCAGGTTTAAAGACCCAATCCAAACATGGACATCTGAGATGAGTATCTCCTTCTCAGATAAAAAAATATGAACAGCAAATAAATACGCAAAAAAAAGTTCAACATCACTGGTCATTCGAGAGACGCAAATTAAAACAACACTGAGATTCCACCTCACCCTGGAAAGAATGACTGTTATTAAGAAATCAAGCAATAACAAATGCTGGAGGGGTTGTGGGGAGAAAGGAACCCTCCTCCACTGTTCATGGATGTGTAGGCTGGTGTAACCACTGGGAAATCAGTGTGGAGATTCCTCAAAAACTAGGATTAGAGGTCCCATCTGACCCAGCCATTCCCGTTCTGCGTATCGTCCCAGAAGAATTAAAAATATCATACCACAGCGATGTATGTGCACCCATGTTCATAGCAGTGCAATTTGTAATAGTTAGATCTTGGAAACAACCTAAATGCCCATCAACTGAGGAATGAATAAAAAATATGTATTTTTATGCAATGGAGTACTACTCAGTCATAAAGAAGGATAAACTGGAGGCTTTTATAGGTAAATGGATGCAACTTGAGACCATCCTCATAAATGAAATAAATCAGACACACATAAATATCTTATTGTCTCACTAGTGTTAGAAGCTGAAAAAAATGACGTAAGTATACATGTGTATATGTATGTATGTATGTATGTATATAAAAAATAGTTAAGATAGTTACACTACTGATTTCTCTGAGGTCACTGAAGAGAAAGAAAAAAAAATTGTAATACTGAACTCTAATAAGGGACTCCTTTGAAATGTCCTCTTTGAAAATGCTCATTAGGACAGATTCTAGATAGAATCTTTTTAGAAATACAGTGTTCCCTTTGGTTTCAAAGAATTTTCTGTGAGATAAAGTTTACACTGGCTATGAAGAAGTCTAACACTACTGAGATACTATAGTTCAACGAACAAATCAGGATTTATTACATTAATGTTCCTGCTACTATTTTAACCTGTTTTCTTTGTTAAAGATTTGAAAAACAAGAGGGGAGGGAAAGCAAAGTGAAGGGAAGGGAGGAGAGCAGAAGGAGGGGAGAGGAGCAAAGGAGAGCAAAAGAAACCTTGGGTAGGAATGACGGGATGTGAAGAGATGTGAAGGAATCAGTTTGTTTAGGAAACTGATTTAACTCACTTGGCTTTCTATAGTACCTAAGCCTGTTCTAAAAGAAAATGACTGTTTCAAGAAAATGACTGCTGTGAGTTTTGTTAACATTTGCATTGCTGGACTTATGGTTAAATGTAATACATAGAGGAAATGTGTGTGAACTTTCTGAGTTTTCACACTATCCTGAATTTCTCTTTGTAAATCTTAGATCCTGGTTGTGTTAAATCTGTTGTAAGAAAATTTAATTGCAAAAAAAAGAAAAAGAAAAAGAAAATTTAATTGCAGCCTCCACTAATTATTCAGTACTATAGCAGCTAAGTATTATTTGTAAGAATTTGATTATTTTTATAAATCACTAATTTATAAATTTATTTGACTATAAATATGCTGCTCTAGTCAGTAAAATGATGCAATACAATTCCATTTTCAAAAAAGTATTTAGCGCAATAAATGTTTTAACACAAAAAGCAAAACACTTTTCATGCAGTGTAAGGACTAAATTTTTTTTTTAAAGCTACCCAACAACCACAGAAGGAGAAAGGAGAGGCGAGCCTGGAAGTGACCCTTCTTACCTCAGCAGCTTCATTCATCTTGACAATCATGGCGCTAACAACATCGTCGGCATCACTAATAAAGGTGCCACCGTCACGATTACGTCTGCGCTTGCCACTCATGCTTTTTTTTCGCTGCAACATCATCTCAAAATCCGACAAGAAGTCCATACTAAGCAGTAACATAAAATTAAGTGACATCCAAGTTCTTTTATCACACACTTATCACAAGAACACCAAACTGCCTATTCTGACTCAGTAAGGTGCTGTTTTTTAAAAGTGCAAGTACTTATCACTTGCTATTAAAATAGCTAACTACGGACCCAGATCCACCTCCTATTCTACCTCAAGAGTTATACATTAATCACTAACAGCCTTAAACTTTGATAAACTACTTTATACTTGTATCTATAAGTTTTGAGAAGAAACATTGCAAGTTCTCATTCAGCTTTAGATGCACTGCCTTTTTTGGAGGGGGGGTTCTGGGGATCGAACAATGTGCTGCCTTTGTTTTGGAATAGGTGCTAACATATTTGGATGTTTTTATCTTACACTGCTTAAGTAGAAAAAATAAACTGATTTTTCATGGTAAAAGCATAACTCAAAACAACGGGCCTGAGACATAAAGACAAACATCCATAGGTTTAGTAAGAACTTCAGAGTTTTATAGCTTTCATTAGTCACACATGCAAGAGGACGCTGATGATCTGTAATGTCTTAAGTACTGTACTGCCTCACTGACTCAGCTGAACCCTAGAATATATGAGTAAAATACAATCACCTATTCTGTTTAAAGTTTTAGAAAATTATTTCCTTGCCCCCAGATCAGCTTTCTCTAATGTGTGTATGTATATGTATGTATGTATATGTGTGTGTGTGTGTGTGTGTGTGTATATATATGTTTGTTTGTTTTTTTTGTACCGGGGATTGAACTCTCAACCTCGTGCTTGCACGCAGGCACTTACACTGTTGAGCTAAACCTCCTAACGAATATATTTTTAAAGTTTTTTTTCAGAAGAGTTGCTTGGTGAGCCATAAATTGAAGAGTCTGGTGTTACATAACACCACAAATTCGGACAGCTGAGCTCAGGCAAATAACAGTGAATAATTCACTGACAACAGCATATCTTCTCAGCACAAAGACAGTAGAGGGAGAAAAACTGAAGATTTTATACTCAAGTTAGAAATCAAAATGAAAACAAGAAGTTTAATAGTCTTTACCTTCATTTATTTAGCTTCCTTTAAACAAATTCCTTAAAAAACAAGCAAACCTCAAAACTTACTGTTTGCCTCTCTTGATGTTATCATCAGAATCCGAATCTTCTGCTTCTTTCACCTGTGTTTCACCTTTTTCTTCTTCCAAATCTTCTTGATTAAAACCCTCAAGGCAAAGTTAGTCAGGTATTACAGCCCCTTACAGACTTTCCTCCAGTAAACTGCTTTCATTTTTTACAATATACTCACAAAGAACAAAAATTGAACACGTATCAAAAAGGATATAGTAAAAACTCCCTCCCTTGCCACTCGTGTTACCAAATTTATTTCTTCCAGGTCTGTTTATACAAGTATTTCTACACCCACACACACAAACACACCTACTCTCTCTTTTATTATATGAATAGCAGTATATTATTTACAGAGGGTACAAGACATTGCTCTGCACTTCCCAAAATTCACAAGACAATGTGGACACCGATTCATATCATGATGAAGTATCCTCATTGTTTTCAAGGCTTTTGGTTATTTCACCAGATAAAGCTGTAACAATAATTTGCTTAATATGTTTGCCTACTGACACATTAATGTGCATCTGAAATTCTTGCAGATTATCTTCCATAGATGTTATGCCAATTATCCATCCCACCAGCAAAATGCGAATGTATGTTTCCTTGCTTCTCATCACTACAGAAGGTTATTAAACACTGACATCCCTCAATCTCCAGACCAAACACCAAAGGCATTTTAGTATGGTTTTACTTTCATTTCCTAAATTATTATGACTAAACTGGGTCTTTTTTCATGTGTAAGAGGCTATTTGGACTTCTTTCTCTACTATGTTCCATTTGTATGTAAATGAAATGGCAAATCTGTTTTGTACAGCTTCTCATTTTTGTTTGCTCTCATGCTTCAGGAGGCTTTCTCAAAGGTTCACCTTAGCATGTTGTTTTTATCAGCAGCAAGTTGATGTTAACTCTGCAAACTAGGTCCATACATTTTACTCTTATTATGTGGTGCTTAACTGAAAGTGAACCACAAGAGGGCAGAGCCAATGCCCATGTCCTATAGTCTTTCAAATATTTATTAAATGAATTCTATCTTTCCTTGGCTTTGTGGTTTTTCTGCTATATCCTGAATTAAATTCTAAATCTATTTGCATCTTGCCTTAGTAAATAAATTTCTTTTTTAACCCAAGAACTGTTTTAACAAGTCTTTAAATTTCAAAGTGGCAAGAGTATTTTATTGTTACTTTTAGTTTCATTGTACTGGATTAAAAAAATATTATCTATACTTCCTACTTTTGGGAAAAACTTACTTTAAAATGTATATGGAAATACAAAGAACCAAGAAAAGCCAAAGCAATGCTTAGTAACAAGCTCAGAAGGCACGAACAATTAATTATAACTAATAATGTGTTAAGAGTACAAGGATACAGACCAACAGAACTGAGAAAGATGGTACAGAAACAGTCTTGGAAAATATTTGAGCGAGATGGAACCACTGAGTAGTAGGAAGAATGATCATTTCAATAAATTGTGGTATTTCAATCAGCTATTCCAAACTGGGTTTATGTGGTAATTTTAACTTCTACTTCAAATCACAAGGGCCACGGTTATAGCTCAGTGGCACAAGCCGCTACCTGGCAATTGCAAGGTCCTGAATTTGATTCCAGGTACCAAAAGACAAAACAACCCCCCCCCCCAAATCACACACAAAAACCCATTTTAGGCGAACTGAACAGATAGATATGAAAGGTAAAATAAAACTTCTTTTCTTTCTTTTTGAGACAGGGTTTCACTACTGCAGTTCAGGCTGGCCTTGAACTCAGAGATCCTATGCCTCAGCCTCCTGAGTAATGACAACTTTCTAGAAAATCTGTTAGAACATTCATGACCTTGGGGATAGGCCAACATTTTGTTCATTAGAAGGTCCCATAAAGGAAAGAGGGGCTGGGGACATAGCTCAGTGGCACAGTACCTGCCTGGAAAGCACAAGGTCCACAAATTACAAATTTCAGGCCAGTATGGATTATGTAGTGAGTTAAAGGCTAGCCTGAGCTACATAGCGAGATCTTGTTTCAAAAACCCCCAAAAAGCAGGTGTAATGGCACATGCCTGGATTCCAGCATGTAAGAGGCTGAGGCAGAAGGACTGTTGGGAGTTCAAGACCAGCCTGGGCCACAAAGTTAGCTCAAGGCCAGCCTGAACTGCATAGTGAGACCGTGTCTCAAAAAGAAAAAAAAAAAAAAAAAAAGAGAGAGAGAGAAGGGGAGGAGGGAAGGAAAAAGGTGGGTTAAAGATATAGCTCAGCCAGAGTACCTGCCTAAGATACAAGGTCCTGGGTTCATCCCTGGTACCAAAAAAAAGGTGGAGTAGGCAAACAAATGGGAGCTCTTTTAACTTTCATAATTGACAAAGGGTCCACATCCAGCTACCTACAGAAAGATTTTCTGTGGCTTTTTGTACCGTTTGTTCTGTTAGCTACATTACTCTTTGTTCACGGCTATGCCCATTTCTCTTTGCAGTTCTGTATGTATTTAAAGTCATATTATCAAGTGTATAGAATTTTCAAATCAATAAACAGTGATCCTCTTTAATCTCAAGTAATGTTTTCTGCCTTAAGTCTACTTTGCAATGTAGCTATATTTATTTTCTTTTGCTAAGTGTTGATATGGAGTATCTTATCCTTTGATTTTTCAACTTTCTTCATGTGAGATGAATCTCTTGAAATCTAATTGGTGTTAAAAATCCTGTTTTGGAAACACTAAATCTACTGGAAGACAAGGTAGGTAGAAGTCTTGGAGACATAGGGGTAGGCAGAGAATTCATGAACAAAACGCAAACTGCACGGGAACCACTTCAGAGAATCAACAACTGGGATCTCATATTATTGAAAAGTTTCTGCACTTCAAAAGAAATCACCAACAGAGTGAAAAGAAAACCCACAGAATGGGAAAGAACTTTAGCCAGCAACCCCTCAGACAAAGGACTTATATCAAGAACATATAAAGAATTGAAAAACATCAAGCCCCCCAAATTCAAAGGGCCTCTCCAAAAATGGGCATCTGAAATGAACACACAGTTCTCAGATAAAGATATACAAATGGCAAATAAATACATGAAGAAATGTTCACCATCACTGGTCATTTGAGAAGTGCAAATTAAAATAGCACTGAGATTTTATCTCACTCTGGAAAGAATAGCTGCCATCAAGAAATCAACTGATAACAAATGTTGGCAAGGCTGCGGGGAAAATGGAACACTGCTCCACTGTTGGTAGGAGTGTAGATTGGTGCAACCACTATGGAAATCTATATGAAGAATTCTCAGAGGACTAAGATTAGAAGTTCCATTCAATGCAACTATTCCCCTCCTGGGTATTTTCCCAGAAAAATTGAAAAGGTCCTATCACAGTGATATATGTGCACCCATGTTCACAGCAGCACAATTTGTAATAATAGCTAAATCTTGGAAACAACCAAGATGCCCATTAACTGCAGAGTGGATCAAAAAGATGTGTTATTTTTACACAATGGAATACTACTCAGCTATAAAAAGGATGATTTTGAGGCCTTCATAGGCAAATGGAGACAACTTGAGACTATCCTCATTAGTGAAATAAACAAGAATCATACTTACAAATATCACATTGTGTCTCTAGTATAAAAAGTAGTAAGAAATGTAGGCGTAATAAAACCCAAAATGTGTAATTGCTATTGTAAAAAAGAGAGGAAAAGACCATGCTCTAAAGGATATAATTGCATGTATGTTTAGTGTGTACAATTGATAACCATATTACTAAGTTTTTGTTGGATCGTTGAACAGAACTGTTTGCAGTCTTGCTGTTTGAATGTCCACTTTGTATGCTTTACTTTTGTAACTTGAACAACTATTTCTAAGAGGACAATATGTAATTTATCAACTAGTGATTTTTTTGCTGTTTATTTTTTTTGAAATTATGTATTATTTCTACCCTTTTCGTTTTTTTCTCTTTAAATAAAATTTTTTAAAAATCTTATTTTAATCATTCTTGTCCTTTAATTTGAGCATTTAACATAATTATATTTTATTCATCTGATATTATCAAAGCTTAAACCTGTGCTTTTATAATTGCTCCCTATTCTATGTATCTTTTTTCTTGCATCCTTTTGGACTGATAAGCTTTTATAATCCATTATTTTTCTTCTTGCTGTTTGGAAGTTACATATTCCATTACAGTTGTTTTACTAGTTAGTGGTTGCTTAGATGACAAGGCATCTAAACTTGTTGAAGTATGCATCTTAACTTGTCTGCTAGTGTGTATTTCTATTTGTATGCAAAGATCTGGGAACTCTGCAACTTCATACATGTATTTCCAACTTGTTACTGCTGTCACATTTTCATTCTGTAATTTAAATTATACCAGACATAAATTTCTGCTTTTTATAGCCAATACGGTGACTCAGTCACATACTTTTGGTCATCTCCTACTTTCCACCTAAGATTATATTCTTCCTGCCAATTTCTTTAGGTACTGCCTTTAGCTGCTACATTGTTAATTCATCCCCTCCTTATTTCACACTTACTCTTAAGAAGCACTTCTGCTGGAACTAACACATTTTTAACTTCACAGCTACTGGATTCTACTGTTTCTGCTAAAAAGTTGGCTATTAGTCTAGTTGCTGCTTGCATTCATTCAAGTATTCCCTGGGATGCTCTGGCACTGCACATGCCCTTTTTGAGAACAGGGCCTTGCATAATTTGCCCAGGTGGGACTCAAATTGCGATCCTCCTGCCTCAATCTTTCAAGAGCTGGGATTACAGGCTTCCACCATCCCAGTCAACTAGCTGTCACTTTCCTTAATTTAATTATTTTTTTCCAGTTGTTGCTTTTAAGACTTTCTCATTTTCTTTGCTCTACTTCGTATGTTTATAGACTTCTTTTTACTGTACTTATCCTGCATGCAATTTGTAGGAGTGTCATAATACATGGTTTTATGTATTATTTCTATAAATACTGCTCCTGCTATTATGTGTTTTTCCTTCTCCACTGGTACTCCAATTGCTTGTTAAACTTTCTCGTGAACTATCTGTGTCTTTAACCTTCTTTTACATTTTCCATAATGTATCTCAATTCTTAATTCTAGATATTTCCTTGTAATTTATCTTTGCTTTTCCAGTAGTCTTTTGTTAAACTCAGCTGCTAAATTTTTAATTTTAGCTATTATATCTTTGTAGCTCTGAAACTTCTACTTGATTCTCTCCCAGATGTGTCTTGTCCTTTCAAAAATGCTTTGCTCTGATGAAATTTTTTTTCTTTTTCTCACCTTTAGCACAACTCCTGTATTAGGAGCCACTGAGTATTTTTATTTTCTTCAGTTATTAGGGTTCCCTTTCTATCTTTCACTGAATACTATATATATCAAAAACTTTAATCATAATCTGATTTCTGAGCTAAGGTTTGCTAGACTTCTGGATGACTCAAGTTGGTCCAAAACATGAGCAAAAGCTACTTTACTTCGTTAACTCTTAATCCTTTGGTGTTGCTCTTTGGAGTTCCAAGCTAGCGCATGGGTCACCTAACCTTCCCAGGTCTTGAACTTTAAATTTTGTTCCTAAGGCCTGAGGCTGTCAAAACCATAAGCAGCTTCCCAGCAGGGCAAACATGCCCAAAGAAAAAGAATCTCAAATGCTGTTACCTTTTTTAGATTTCTATCTGCTGCCTTACTAACCCCTCGCTACTTTGTGCTTCTGATAACAAGCAGATTTCTATATGTTTTTCTAGTCGTCTGTTTAATATAAAATACTTGCACTGCCACTGGCAAAAGGAGAAGTTCCACAACTTCTGTTACTCTGGCTTTTAGCATAGTGCTTTTGTCTCTTAATGCATTCTTGCACCTAATGTTTTAGTTCAATTGTTACTTTCCTGTCTTTATATTTCACTTTATATTTCACTTTCTGAATGATTTTCTTCTCCTGAATACATCATAGTTATTCATTCTTATTTATTGTTCACTATTACGTGAACCAATATCATAAAACAGAAAAAAAGCTTTAAATGTTTTAACAAAATATTTTCATCATACTTACTGTAAATTCTTCTTCTTCTTCATCACCAGATTCTCCAAATATATCTGCAATAAGATTCCTAGAAAAGAAACAAATTATAAAAGCATCACTTTCTTCCCATTTGCATAGATATTTTTAAAAATAAGGTATAATTTATGCATAATAAAATATGCATATCTTAAATTCAATGAACTTTAAGAATGTATATTCATGTAACCAGCACCCCTCTCAAGATGCAAAACAATCCCACCTCACTAGAAAGCTCCTGCTACATCCTTCTAGTCAGTCCCCCAACATCAACATCCTGGAAGCAACCAGTGCTTTGATTTCCATCATCACAGATTAGATTTGCCTGTCTAAAAACATCACATAAATAGAGTCATGTTATTGTGCTCTTTGCTTCCTTCATTTACTACACTTTGGGGGGGGGGGTCCATCCATGTTTTATATAGTAGGTACAGGCAGCTCAGGAACTAAAATCCTTAATTTCCAAAGTCATGAAATTAGGCAGTATCTCACCATGGTATGTTAATACAAGCTTAAAAACTGTACAAGACACTCTATACTACCTGATAACTACAAAAGTCACATTATACTGTCACTTACTCTTCTTCATTGCCCGACTCACTATCACTCCCAAATAGATCCTTCTCTTCATTTTTCTTATCAGACAACTCTTTCCCTGCTTCTTCTTCACTGTCAGATGCTACGGTCTTCTCTCTTTTGCTTGACTTCTCTGACGCAACATCACTGTCAGAGTCATCAGCATCAGAGACAATACGATTCTTCTTTGCTGCTTTTGGAGAAGAAAATCATCATTTATCCTGTTTTGCCATGATCAGTTTACCACTAACCACAATGAGTACCCTCAGATGTCAGCTTGTGACACTGAAGAAACACAGAACAAAGGGCCTCCTAACATGGTTAAAAACAAAAGTGAAAATCAATAAATAAAAGAGGAAAGAACTAGCAGACAGTGTAACTCAGTGGCAGAGTACTTGCTTGGTATGCCCAAGACCCTATATCCAGCCCTCACTACTACAAAAACAAAAATAAAACTCCCCAAACATCTCACATTCTGAGTCATCTTACAAATTATGTTATTCTGCTTAGGAAAAAAGTGGCCAAAATATGGCATCAGTAACACCTTTCCTTTTAAGATTAATCAACTGATATCCTTCTTACACTGCCCAATATTACAATAAAGCAACAGGATTGCCATGAGTTCGAGACCAGCCTGGGTGATGGTCAGTTCAACGCCAGGCTGAACTGCATGGTGAGACTCCAACTCAAAACAAACAAAGTGGGCAAAAGGGATTGCCTATTCTTTTCTAGGAATATTCATGTTTCTTAATTATAGCTTGTCAGTTTTGACCTTTCTCATCTTTCTTGGTAAACCAGCAGTATGTGTAATATTCTTTTAACCTTCTACTACTGTAAATGTTATTAGGGGATGTCTTTTCCAAAGAGGTTAAGTTCTACAAAAAAGTAATGAAGTAAAATTACTACCTGTGAAAATGGGGTCCCAGGTAGCCAAGACTAGAATACTCTCCAGAGATATAGAGCCTCGAATTACAATCTCCCTTAAACCTCCCTGAATTTGGGTGTTGACCAACCAGACAGAAATAGCCATGGAGGCTCATTTACTATTTGATGGGGACCTACCGAGCCAGCCACTAAAGAGACCCAAAGCCAACTCTTGGTACAGTCAGGAGTTTTCATGTGAACCTGTTTCTTTGAAAATTATCCTTCCTGGTGAAGACAACCTAAGTCTTACACGCCCACTAACTCTAGGTCTGGCTTATCACTTTGTATAATCAAAAGTTAACCAACACTGCCAGAATAAGCTGCAGGTTGTTTATATTAAGCTCAACCTATGAGAAGCAGGAATAAAGAATATCAAGCTGAATGATATGGATCTAAGATAACAGAAAAGGATGGCAGCTTTTCAGTCAAAAGTGTAGGCAATAAGGAAAGCTACCCAACAGAACTCCTTACAGGCTCTTTCTTCATCTTCACTGTCGGAAAGCACAGCAGCTTTCCGCTTTGATACTCTTGCTTCCTCGCCTTCCTTTTCTTCATCTTCGTCACTGTCCATTTTCTGCCTTTTGGGTGCTTCATCCTCGCTGTCAGAACTATGAAACTGCTTTTTGGTCGAATGGCTATCTGAATGGAAGGAGTCATTCTGAACTTCTGGGTCCCCTCCCTTATTCTCCCCGTCACTGTCGTCGTCTGACTGTGGCTTCTGTTTGAGGGTGGCAGTGTCCTCAGCTTCAGAGTCACTAGCAGGTCCCTTGTGAGGCTCCTCATTCTCAGAGTCACTGACTCGGGGTTTGGGGAGCTCCTCATTGTCCGAATCACTAGCCTGCTGCCTTGGGGGGTCCTCACTTTCTGAGTCACTAATTTGGGGCTTGGGGAGCTCCTCATTTTCTGAATCACTGGCCTGGTGCCTTGGGGGTTCCTCACTTTCTGAGTCACTAATTTGGGGCTTGAGCAGCTCTTCGTTTTCCGAGTCACTAGCCCGGCGCCTGGGGGGGTCCTCACTCTCTGAGTCACTGATCTGGGGTTTGGGGAGCTCCTCATTTTCTGAGTCACTAGCCTGGTGCCTTGGGGGCTCCTCACTCTCCGAGTCACTGACCCGAGGTTTAGGAAGCTCCTCACTTTCCGAGTCACTTGTTTGTGGTTTTGGAGGACCCTCATTTTCTGAGTCGCTGGCCGGGGGCTGCGGGGGCTCCTCGCTCTCGGAGTCGGTCCCTCGCGGTTTCAGAGCCTCCTCAGGCTCAGAATCACTGGCAGGGCTCTTGTGGAGCTCCTCTGTCTCGGAGTCACTGGCAGTGTGCTTCTGAGCCCCCTCGTTCTCAGAGTCACTGGCATGCCCATTCAGCAGCTCCTCGTTTTCGGAGTCACTCCCAGGTAACCTCTGGGTCTCCTCGCTCTCAGAGTCGCTCCCAGGCGGATTGGCATCCTCGTTTTCAGAATCGCTTGCAGGAGGCTCCACCCGCTCCTCAGACTCAGAGTCACTGTCCTTGGGCCTGTGAAGCTCCTCGCTTTCAGAGTCACTCGCGTTAAGGTTGGAGGGCTCATCATTCTCCGAGTCCGTTGCATGGTGTCTTTTGGTGAGGCCATCCTCTGGATCACTATGTTCATTCTGCAAAGAAAAGAAAAGAAAACCTCGGCACTATGCAAAACAAATCTGATAATCAAATGTTTAGAATTTTCAACAATTCTTTAAATGTAAGGATATATGCACTTAAATGTGTAATTCTTATCCTCCACCTACACACAAACCTCCTTAGAGGCCAATCTGTGAAACGGTACCATAGTGTGGACCTCCAAAGGGGGAAGATATCTAAAACAGATCTGTAAAGCATGAGGTTAATTCTGAAGACCTAGATTTAAAAAAAAAAAAAAAAGGAAAGAAACCTAACTTCCTCATCTAATTCTAGTTCCCCAAAATCTATTTTTCAGATTAGCACAAGCAAACATGTAACAAGCAAACATGTTTACATACAAGCATTCTTGGGTTTTAGGGAAAAAGATCATAAAACTTAACTGTATTTAAAGGGTCAATAACATATTTTCCCATGAGAATCTAAATGAGGAAAGGAGTTATCATGTTCTAAGCACTTATTAAGTGCTCATAGTAGTTTGTTTTCTCTTGTATTCAGTTATTCTTCACAATGTTACTTCTCATCTAAGAAACAGGATCCACAGTCACAGTTACACATCTTGCACTTTTGGAACAAAAGCTTAGTTTTAGGGAGAACATGACTAAACTAACCAGCCCACTGTGTAACCTGAAATAACTACTTTGAAAACATGCTCCACACAACATACACAAACAACATACACAAACTACACAAGAATACAGAAAAGATACATACTAAAATAATTAGTAACAAGCATTTTAGGATTTAGAAAATTTCTAGAATCTCTAATTTCAATAATATTCTGATTTAAGAGGAAAGCATTTCTGTGTTTGAATGTTCCCTCTTGAAAATCTAAGGAGCCAAATATTTCTTGGGATTACATGGACTTTCCACAGATCAATTTTCAAGAATTGGAGTGTTTAATAACATGTATGTCCACCACCATGCTATTTATGAACAGTTAAGTGATGAGAGAAGTCAGTGCTTTCACAAAACTGATTCTTCAACTTCCGTAAGCACATTTAAAGGTTAAGGATGCTGTGTTTACAACTTTAAAGACAGTACAAGCAAGCCTGCAAAACAAAAAGTTTAAGTTTTTAATATTTTATTACCATAACAACATGGCATGCCAAAGAAACATTAACTGCTGCTATATAAATTAACTGAAATACGAACTCATCAAAATCATAAACACTTCAAAATTCCCAGGGGCATTTTTCTTGAGTTCTCACTGGATACTCAGCATGGTACTAGATTCACTGCCACACACCTACTATCCCAGTGAAGGTGGTATTTCCCTATTAAATGTGACACTAACAAAGAGGGAAAACACAGAATCTTGCCAGTATAGTATAATAATCTGTTTACTACTTAAAGCTTAGCCATACTTCATAACTTCAAAGAATGTAGATAAAATTTTATCTAGAGTGTAAGCTCTAAGAACACAGGCAATACTGGGTTTATTTTCTTCCCTGAGGTATCTCCAGCACATACATTGGAATATCCTCCAGTCACATACATTGACAATAAAGTACTTACTAAATAGATAATAAAGAAGTTAAGTAGGAATCACATAAATTGAGGAATAATTCAGTAAGCATTTGTTTAATGTCTACTGTGTGCAAGGGACTATCAATCAAGGCTGAGGATGTTTCTCAGTGTCTGATCCTGAGAAGCTATCGTCTAATGAGAAACCAGTCAAACACATCATAAAGCCATTGATACAGTGACACCGTATACACTATTACAAAAGTACACATATAGCTTTTTTTGTTTTTGTTTTGTTTTGTTTTTGGTACTGACGATAGAACTCAGGACCTCATGCTTGCCAGGCAGGCTCTGTGCTGTGCTGCTGAGCTATATCCCCAGCCCTATATAACATTTTGAAAACCCATAGGAAACAAGTGTCTAAAGGGTATGAGGACAGCAGGTATTTCTCCATTAGCTGGTGATGATTACATAGTTAACTAGGAGGAGGGTACAGGAACCAGAAGAAAGCAAAATGGAAAGTACAAAATGGACTTTGGAAAGCTTTTCATGATACAAGCATCACATCAACTTCAAAGGAGTTTCACAGACCCTGGGAACCCATAATATGTAACATGATGGAGAGAAATCACTGAGGCAGTAAAGTATTAATCAACAGACTCAAGCTAGAGGATCAATAAATAGCCAATGATGCAGAATTTGGGAAAAGTCTAGTAGAAATCATACAGTTAATTCCAAGTTACCAATGTTTAAAAAGTTTCAGGCTGTTTTTGCCAATTAAGTTGTAAATTTGGAATATGAGTTTTTAGAAGTCAGACATTAAGTACAACATATAATAGAAAGTACAACTGAGGACTGGGGGCATAGCCCAGTGGCATGACACCTACCTGTTAAGTGCCTGAGTTCGATTCCTGGTACCACAAAAAGTGCAACAGAAATTACACACACACACACACACACACACACACACACAAACACACACACGTCATTTTAAATATTGCAAGGAACACTTTGGTTACCACTGTCAGCAAAATTAAGCACACTGAGGATGATCCTGGAAGGCTCTGGAAATGTCTACAATGCCTTATAATACCCTATTAGTAATATTTCACGTTGAAGTTATAAAGAACTACCGTTTACCCATCATGAAGACAAATCTCATTTACTTCAGCATACAACTCCTTGGTGGAACAAGGTCACAATACACACAGAAAAATAACTGACATTCTTAAACTGAAAACCAAACAGTAAAACTGTGGTAAAGCAAACATTAATTTGTACATTTCAAAATAGTACACCATGAAATCTAAAAATTGCCGAACAACAACAAACTTGTTTTCACCCATCAGAAGCTCAAACTCAAAACAACAGAAACTATATTACCTTACCATTATAGATCAGTAAAACACCAAGCAAACAATAAATTACAAAGTGGATTCCATGAAGAAATAACTACAGGAGAAGTTCGAAAACCATGTTTCACTGGACCCTAACTGGAGAGGATCTTAAATCTACTACAATGTGTCAACACAAAACAGCTTTACTGGCAAGACAAACTAAGGGGCTGGGGATATAACTGGCTTTGGTAGCAACACAAAATAAAGACATGTTTAAAAAAGGAAGACAGAACCTGAGAAAATCAACAACGAAGTAACTCAATGCTGTTGATCACAGTGGTTCCTGGGCAGTCACTCCACAGACGCTCCCTTTTACAAGCATATACATGAAATAATGAAGCTACACAGTATAGTGTAAGACAGTCCTGATTAGTACTGGCAAGAGTCTACCTAATAGGTGCGTAAGAGTTTTTATAAAAGTCTGCCTACTTCTTCAAACTCATTCCCCCAGCTCACCAATATTAATATAAGACATATCTGAAGTTTCCACACGTTAGCAGGCATAGCAATCTCTTGGAGAGCTTCAGTAATAGCTTCTCACCTCCAGATACCAATTTCATTAGATCTGGGGAATAAGTCAAAAATTTTCATTCTGACAAGTGATTACCTGATTGACTGCATTTAAAAAAATCCTTTTCCATTCATCTGCAAGTATTGACTTCAGTCAGCTTCATTTATGCACTTACAAATGTCCACTTGCCTAGATGCTCCGACCTTTACCTTGTCCTTTTTGTGATTTTATCCCTGGAAAAATGCTCCTCTCCTGAAGCTTCTTCCATCTTTCTCTCTAGGTGCAACAGAATCCTTCAGCTAATAACACCAACTTTATAGTCAGAAAGGCCTGGGGTCCAAATTCAAGCCCTGCCACTTTCTATTGTGTGACAGATGGAAACGTTCTTAGTTCCTCAAACCTCCATGTTCTCAATGTGGTGTTAAGACTAGTATTTATAGCTGAGGGATGTTCTGAAAAGTAAATGCCTGTAAGACAGTTACTAACAAACATTATTAACTGCCGAACATTCACTTTTCAAGACTCAACCCAGCTGCGTAAGCTGAACCAGTTAGCTATTCCTCCTTCATCCGCTTTCTGGAGGAAATCCGCAATCTACTTTCTGGAGATTGCCTGGACACACATGTATCTTCAACATATACTGCCCTTTGAGGTCAGAAACCATGACTTTACTGAAATGACTAAAGAAATCCCATAAGCAATGCTTAATAGAAAATGTGTGATTCCTAACACCAGGCAAGTGCAAATGGAATCAAGAGAACTAGAAAGGGATTATGGGGGAAGAGAACAAGAAGTCGGCAAGAAGCAAACCCTCCCTGCAAAGCAGTGCCATGCACGGGCTGCCACTGTCAGGGGACAAGCAGAACCTAGCCTTTTCCCATGAGTCAATGCCATTCGCAGACTGCAGAGGAAGAGAACAAGAAGTCAACAAGACGCCCTCCCTGTGAACCAGTGCCATGTGCGAGCCACCACCACCCCTCTGGCCCACGGGCTGGGAAACAAGAGCCAAACACCTACACTCCCCAGTAACCCGCTGATTCAGAGAAACACAGGCTGCAACAATAACTACTGAGGTGAAATGCAATTTGCTGCTTGTGGTGTTTGGTGTTTCACTTGACTTTACAGGTCTGGGACCAGTGGTCTGATCATCTATTCAGGGGATCACAGTACACAGTGTGGCATCTAGGGTGATCTCCTTCTGAAGGTGGTAGCCATTGTTAATCCTCTCTTATCTTGTTTTGAAGTCCTGTATCATTTTCATTGTTTTGTTGGGCTGGGTTTTATTCTCTTCTGTTTTGTTTGCTTATATCAAATACAATGGCATGGGCAGCTATTTTAAAGATAACAAGATACATTATGGTAGCCATTTCGGATTTACTATTATCTTATTTTGAAGTCCTTTATTGCACTCATTGTTTTGTTTTTATTGGTTCTACTGTGTTCTGTTTTGCTTGATTTTTACTATGTCTGAAGGTATCTGTAGCTATTTTGAAGATAACAAGAGGCATTATAGTAACCATTGTTGACTTCCTATTGTTGTGAAATCCTGTGTCACTTACACTGCTTTGTTTTAATTGGCTTTATTCTGTTTTGTTTTGCCAGGTTCTATTCTCTTTAAAAGAAAACTAGAGAGAGAAAGAGAGAGAGAGAGAGAGAGAACGAGAACTAGAAAGAAAGATGGTATGCAAGGACAGAAATGGCCAGGAAGTCTTGTGTTGCTCTGACACACACCTCACAGGATGCACTCCTTACACTGACGATCTCTCACAGAAAGCTCTGCAAGAGCCAACTGCCACCTTTACTCACATCTGAGTGAAAGGAAGAGGGCTGTCACTAGCACCAGTGTAGAGGGACACAAGGCTGTGCCCACTGGGACTGGCCTGTAGTTAGATACAACCTAAAGCCAGGTTCCGAGTAATCTTTCTTAACATCCATCACCTCTCTGCTATTCTATGGGACCCTCAGGAAAGCATTTATATAAATGAAACTTACAGATGCCCAGATTTTAACATATGCACTTCTTTAGTACATTTTCTATGAAAAAGAAAACAGCTGACCAAAACAAAAAACAACAAACAAAACCCCTGAAATATACAGCTTTTCATGATATCCAAGAAAAATTACAACTAGTAACTAGTTATAAGTGAGTTATATTTGAGGGCCATCCCTCCATGTGACACTCAAATTGTTTCATTAAATGTTGTACATCCAATATAACTACTCAAAAAGTGTTTAGTCTCTCCTCTTCTTCCCCTCTGCCCTACCAGAAGTGGAAGGCAATTCTGTGCTCTCAAGGTGAACAAAACTCCTCAAGATCTCACTGATTTTTTAAATATCTCTTTTAGTCTTGGAAAAATGTTAGGAGCCTAAAAATAAATAAACGTACAGTCAATTATTACGGCCAACTGTTTGCTGCAGATTTTCTTTTTAAAGCAAGGCAAAGGTCAGATGTGGTACACACATGTAATCCAGTTGGTCAGGAGGTTGAGGCATGAGGATCTCAAATTTGAGCCCAGCCTAGGCAACTCAACAAGACCCTCTGTTAAAATGTAAACAAACAAACAAACAAACAAAACAAACAAAAAACTGGACATGGTAGCACACACCAGTAACACCTACACTAGAGAGGCTCAAGCAGAAAGATCACCATGAGTTCAATTTCAGCCTAGGCTATACAGTGAGCTCAAGGCTAGCCTCAACTACATAGGGAGACCTGTCTCAAATCACTCCCACAAGAAAGGTTAAATAAATAAATAAATAAATAAAGGAAAAGAGCTGGAGATGTAGCTCATTGGTAGAGCACTCCAAGTTTTAATCCCCAGTCTCCACCATACTCACAAACCCCAAGGCAAACTCAAAAATATTACTTTTAAACTTTATGTCATATGCCAAGTGTATTTTGCTTTAAAATAGTAAGTTTTCAACTTCATAAAGATTAACAATGATATTGCCACTAGGAAGTACTATTAGCAAGCCAGGCATAGCAGTGCATGCATGTAATCCCAACATTTGGAAGGCTGAGGCAGGGGGACTGCCATGAGTTTGAGGCCAGCCAGGGCTACACAGTGAGTTCAAGGCCAGCCTCAACTACATAGCAAGATCTGGTCTCAAAAAACAAACAAACAAACAAACAAACAAACAAACAAAGGGTACTATCAGCCTTACTTACTGTATATGGTAACTATAAGGTAATATAATAGATACTTCCGTTCTCAAAGCTGTTACATTTTTATTTAACCTTCACAATAGCCTTCTTAGCCCACTGAGTAAAGCTCAGGCTTAAAAAGATGAGCTACTTTTTCCAGGGGCTGGTAATTATTAAGAGGCAAAGGCAGGAAGATCACAATTTCAAACCCACCCTGGGCAGCTAGGTAAGACTGCCTCAAAATGCAAAATAAAAAACTGATCTGAGAATGCAGCTCAGTGCAAAAGTCCTGGGCTCAATTCCCTTAAGCTGTTTAAAAAAAGCAGCAGCAGAAGCAGCAAAAGGAGGAGGAAGAAGAAGAGGAAGAGGAGGAGGAAGAAAAAGGAGGAACAGCAAGGTCAGAACTTAAATCCAACTTCTGGCCATCATGCCATACTGCCTCTCACTATAAAGAGTGACATAAATCCAAAACAGTGGCATCATCACTCTACAGAGACCTGCTATCACACCATCTGGTCCAGATCTTCATCCTTGCCTCCCATTAGGCACCTTGCCCATCTCTAAGTCATAAGTCACTCTTGCAATATACCAAGTCCTTCCCAGTTCTATGCCTTGGCCTGTGCTGCTCCCATAGTTATGGTCAAAGACACTGCCACCTGTCACCTGTTCCTGCCACGGGCAACTTCATTCTCCATCCACTGAAACAATTATGAAGCCCACCTTTCCCCTTCCACTGCACCTTGGTCATTCCCTCATGTGCAAGAGCTACCTTCTGCAGGTCTGCCACACCCATCTGGACAGTAAAGGGCCCTAAGTTTTAAATTCGTATTGCTAGGCTTAGAAAACAGTAAACATTTAAAAATGTTTCTTGAAAGACTTAATAATATGTATACACGTTATGCAAACTAAGCAAAAATGCCAAAATTTAGGGAAATGTATTTCAACCTAAAGATTTAATACCCTGACTGAAAACCATGACAAAATTAGATGCAGAGAAATCAATACTGTCTGTTACAGTAGTGATAGCGGAGCAGATGGGAATATAATCTTTAAAGAAAAAACTCAAGTCTAAATTTTAGTATTTTTCTCTCATTTAAGAAAATTAATTATAATATATATATATAATTAATCTGTTAAGAAAACACAATGATATGTAACTGTTAAGTTTTTAGTAGGGAATAGATTGCTAAAAACAAATTAAAAATAGAGACAAAGCTGGGTGTGGTGGTGTACACCTGTGTGCCAGGGTTCTGGGCAGCTGTGGTGGGGGCTCTGTGAGGCCCGGCCTAGACCAGACAGCTTGGCGAGACTCTGACTTGAAAAGAAAGGTGGAAATGCTCCTTGATTCCTTCAATTTCTCTGTAATGTTTTCTAGTTTTCTGTATGTAAGTCTTGTAAATTCTGCAGTGAGATTTATCATTATTTCATAATTTAATATTCTTGTAAATGGTGTTTTTTGTCACCATGAAGCAGAAGTACATCTGCTTTTCAATAAACTTTATTTTGAAAAAGAAAAAAAATACCAAAGAAAAGACAGGCATAGTGGGGCGAGGTGGAGGCGCATAGCTCAGTATAAAGGCCTGGATTCAATTCCCAACACTGAGAAAACAAAACAAAAGAAAAAGAAACCGAATGGACAAAAGAACCTTTTTTTCTAAATTTTAAATTTTTTAAGGTAATTTTGAATCATTTGATACAGGCTCATAAAAATGGATTATCATATAAAATGATGAAACAGTCATTCTACTAATTTTCTCCTTATTTAAATGATTAATGTATACTACAGAAATACAAAAGTATTAATCGTATCACCTAAAGATCACCATTATTTACATTTTGTTATTAATTTTTGTGAGTATTTAAGAAACTGAAGGATTCACCATTATTTACATTTTGTTATTAATTTTTGTGAGTATTTAAGAAACTGAAGGATTGAAGCATCACAGTTAAACAAAGAAAAGAGAAAAATTAAAGTAGGATCTAGAGTCATGATTCTTTTTGTGGGGTACACTGGGGATCAAACTCAGAGCATCCAGTATGTTAAACTATCCTCCCACAGAGCTACATCCTGCCTTATAGACACAATTTAATAGCTGGCATTTGTCAAGGAATATGATGAAATCACCCATGTTTTCCAATGTTCTTTGAAAACAATTTCAAAACTGCATTGTAAGGGATTCAGCTCAGTAGCACAGCATCTGTCTGGCAAGTGCGAGGTCCTAAGTTTGATTCTCAGTACCAAAACAACAACTACCACCACAGAACTGCATTGCCATGCTTATTTGCATTTTAATCACTTGTTTTCTATTTTGTTGAATACTTACTGTTTCTTTTTTATACTTATTACTGTACATTGCAGTGTCCTTCACAGAAAGGTAGCCCTGGTTCCTCACCCAAGTGGTGGTAAACAATGCAAAGAGCTCATGTGGAGTTGCCAATGACAGGGGCAGATGTGTCACTAGCATTCAATTTCACGTCCAGGGATCCAAAATGCAACATGTCCTGTAATACAGGGTTGTTCAAACACCCACAGCTGGCCTGGAAGAATTTCCTGATCAGGAGGCAGCATGACCCTCTGCTGACCAATGACAGGAGCCAGAGATCTGACAATGCATGCACAGATGGAGACCCAGAGCTGAAAGAACTCACAAAGCATGGTAAAGACTGTGGTAACAGACAAGCAAAAGGATGCCAGTCCCTAGCAGATTTGAGAAGGTGAATATCAAAAGGTTTGGCCAAGAACCAAGAAAGTAATACAAAGCCAAATGAGAACATTCAGCATCACAGCTTGTCAAGTTCTATAGATCTGCTCCCCATTGAAACAGCGAGGCATCGTGTAAGAGCGATCGTCACTTACGCCTCTGGAAATGGTCCTAAGAGCAAAGAGAAAATGAAGAAACATCTATAAAATTTTGGCAAGATAGGTGAGAGCTAGTTTCTTGTATTTGTGCCAAGATGACCGCCTCCCTCCAGCTTCATAGCGAGCTCAGCCAGACAGACCCTTTAGATTGCAGTCAATTCACAAGGCTCCCCTCCCCCTATTCCAAGCTTGAAATTCACTTGCCCTCAGATGCCTAAGTCCTGGGCAAGTGGATTAGAGAGGTAGGTGCTCCCATTTTTGGCTTATCTCTTAATGAAAGGGGGCTCTACTGAGAACAGATGACTCACACTGACAGTATAAGTGCTCTCTGTCCCCCTTGCTGTGGCTTGTGAAACCAGGCCAGGAGATCAGCACCACCTCATTCCCATTTCCACTCAGCAACTTCTAGAGTTAGGTGTCACTGAAGGAGAGACTTGCCATTATCTTGAGCCCAGGCTGAGAGATTTTGCCTGGAAAAAAGAAATCACAACCAGATGGTTCTTAAATCTCTCCTCAAAGAATATGACTTCACTAGCAACCAGACTGGAGGAGCCGTTAAGGAATGCATTTGGGATGGGTCTGTAAATACAGACACAATCGTAGGCCACCTAGTTGACAGGAAAGAACCAGGGACTAAGACACAAGGAGGAGCCATTCTGGGGTTAGAATACCTACCAAACTGTTCTCAGACACCCTTCTTCAAAGCAGCCACAATTTGATGGGACTAATATGCAGCGTATTTGTACTTCAGGTATTATTGTAAACAGCAGCACAATGAAGGCGCAAAGTGAGTTTAACCACAGGGAGGAAGCAAGGAGTTTAATCGCCAAAGAAAGAGAACTGACAGTCTAAACAACCAAGCAATATATCTCAGATTGAAAATATCTGAAGAAACAATATTTTACCTTACTGTTAGCAGAGCCTAGAACAGACTATTTTCTTGTCATAATTCCCTAAACAAGTGTTAAAACTACTCACGTAGCATTTTCATTGTAGTATAGGTACATGCAACTTAGAGGATAACTAAAATTACACAGAATGCCCTAGGCCATACACAAATGTGATGCCATTTTAATTATTTCGGTTTGTGGTGCTGAGGCACTAACCCATTTAAGTGTGCACTCTACCAGTGAACTATAGACTGGTCCTCACAGGGGCCAGGGTACCCTCCCTGACTTGATAACTCCTGGACAGGGGAACAGAGTCCTGGAACCAAGCCCCATGCATACAGGGAGAAGCATAATGCTGCAACTGTATCACGCAGGCACTAAAATTATACTCACTGAGATTCTTTACTGCCATGGAGAAATACTTCAGGTATAATCTTAAGTCTAGACACAAAATACACATAGTAAAGTCTCAAGTAACTTAAAATACATACTTCACTTGCATGGGGAAAATTAAAATGTAAACATAATGTCAAAAGGCTAACAGTCATCTCTGTGATAAAGGTATGCTGATTTTTACTTTCCTCCTTAAATTTTTATATAATGTTCAACTTTTCAACAACATAAACATTTATTTAGAATCCATTATTATTACAAAAAGGAGCTGCTTAACATTCATGTATAACTGAGACAAGAAACCATGAACTGATACTGATCAATCTAACAATGCTTCAATGTGGAAACAAAGTGTTACAAACCAAATGTACCATAATAATGTTAACATCATCAAAGAATTACTATCATTAATATATTAGAATTGGGCTGGGGGTATAGCTCAAAAGCTATAAGCACCTGCCTGCAAGCACAAGGTCCTGAGTTCAATTCCTGGTACAAAAAAAAGCCCACATATCTAAGCATCTATAAAAAAAGAAGTGACACCAAAATGGCTTCAGACTGAGCCATTCCTGTACCTGTGTTTTGCTCTCTGATCCTTTCAGTCCTTGCTGACTCCACTCTAGTCATGCGGCTACTTGGTGCTTGCTGTGGTTTAGGTCTAAAATACCCACTTCAAAGATTCTCCTGTTCATGGTTGAGGCTTTTGCAAGCTCAGGAAGGTTCCAGCTTCATCATGGGTTAATCTCTTGATGAGATTGCAATTGAATGATGTAACTGAGAGCTGACAGAAACCCATGGGGCTACCTGTAGGAGTGAATCCTGGGTGTGTGACCCTGGGGACTCTACTTGGCCCCTGGTGCCTTCTCTTCTGACTCTTTCATTTCTCTCCTTGGTTGCCATAAGGTGACTGGCTTTCCTCCACTACAATGTTTCTGCATCATCTCAGGCCTAAAAGCAATACAGCTGGCATTGCCATGGACCAAAACTTCTGGAACTGTGACACAAAACCTTTTTCCCTTTAAGTTGTTTTTCTCAGGCATTTGGTCACAGTGATGAAAGTGCCCTTGAAGACTTCAGGCACACTCCCACCATGGGGACCTTGACTGGAATGTTATTCCCCACAGATACTTTCCACATGGCTTATTCTTCTCTGCTTCCCCTTCCTGCCTTGGCTCCAATGCCACATTCTTAATAGGCCTATGAAGACTTCCCTGTTCAACAATGAAACCACCCCTTCACCCTGGTACCTGGCAGCCTTTATGCTCGTCTTTTCAGTGGTAGTCCTGGGGACTGAAGCCAGGCCCTCGTGCCTGCCAGACAGGTAGCTCTACCACTGAGACAGACACATTCCAGTTACCAAATCTTCTTCTTTATCCATAGCATCTGTCACCTTCTAACAAAGTATACAACTTTTAAAAATATATATATTGTCTTAATGTCTTTCTCCTCCCACTGGAAATAAATCCAAGAGAAAGATTTTGACTTTTAGTCATCAGTGTGTGCAAGGCACCAAGAGCACCATGCTCAATAAGTAAGTGCTCAGTAAGTACAGGATGAATATATAAATACCTAGTAATACAAATGTATAAATATAAAAATGACATGAGAGAACTCCGTCTACTACATAAAACTGGACATTCTTCTGTGCACGTGTAATTCGGCAAAATATGATGCACACAATGTTCTTAGAACATCTGTCCACCTTTATCATTCTTGTTTCAGTTTGCGTTCACTAAAAAAACTTATGTTAACTTATTGAAAAATGTTTGAATTTTATTATGTTAGTACTATGCAGGACAGGCTGTACAACCAGTGAAGCAAATTAAGTAGTTTTTAAAATATTTGCATATTACATCAAATATATTAAAATGTATAAGATCTACACAGTATTATTTTTAAAAAAGCAATTTTTAAAACTATACTTGCTTTATTACACGTACTGTAACAGTTCCAATAAGAAGGCTAACTCTGGATATTAAAGTTTGAGAGGTAGTACCCTGTAACTTTCTATTTCAACTTTTCTTCATACTGCAAATGCTCACTGCCCCAATAAGACATTATTTGGAATGGGGAAACTTAGTCAAATATGAGAGGTGTGGCTTATTTTCAAAATAGATATGCATAGTTAAAAACTGCCTAGTACCTGAAATTCTACCCAATCAGAACTTATTTCACTGTGACTTCATCGGTAACCAGACCATCCCGTTTATTTTATTTTTCCCTCCGTTTATTTCAAAAGCAATTTTCTATTATTATTTTTATCTCCTTTACTCAAGGATTAAAACCTAAACTCTTTGGTAGGGACTCTACAACTCCTAAATAAAAGAGGCTTCCTAGAGATGGAAGAGAAGAGCTTTCCCAAAGATGCTGCTTAGCCAGTACCTCTGAATGCCGTTCCACACTTCCAGTGTCAGATCCGGAATGCTGCTCGTTTATGTCATCCTCACCATCTGACCCTGAATCTCGCTCATCCTGTACTGGGGTAGCACCACCATCATCTGCTTAAAAACCAAAACAACGGGTGAAACAAACACACTGAATCAAGAATATCAGAGCAAAGGTTACCACTGACTAAGGATAAGTAATGATACTAATATTTTAAACAAAACAATATTCTTACAAACACCAACAATCACTAACATAATGTGGCATACGTGGCAGCAGAATACTTCAGAGGAACATAAGGTTTAAGAAAATAACTAAAGCCAAGTATGGTGCAGACCCATGTAACCCCAGCACTAGGCAAACTGAGGCAGGATTGACACAATTTATGGTTAGTCTGGGCTACATAATGTGTTCAGGACCAGCCTGAACTACAGAAAGACCTTGTCTCAAAAAAGTAAAGAAAATCATTAAAATTCAAAATTTAGCTCAGTGGCGTAACTGCCTGCCTTGCAAGCTCGAGCTTGTGAGTTCGATCCCCAGTACCAAAAAAGGAAAACAAAAACAAACAAACAAAAACCAGCCGGGCGCGGTGGCTCACTCTTGTAATCCAGGCAGGATACTAGTTTGCAAGTTCGAGACCAGACTGGGCTACAAAGTGAGCCCAAGGCCAGCCTGAACTGCACTGCGAGACCCTGTCTCAAAAAGACCCCCCCCAAAAAAAAAAAGTAATTGAAAAACATAAATGAATTGAAAAAACTTTTGAAAATATTACAAAAAAGCTTTAAGTGAAACAGCAGTACACAACTGAAAGGCATTTGCAGTCATTTTTATTTGCTGTCATGACAAGGAATGGAGGTGAACTCAAAAGCAGAAACACCTTAAGGCCTAACCAACTACTTAAGCACTTCGATACAGGGCACTCAAATGGGACTAGGACACAATGGGAAAGCAGACAACCTGCTTACCGCACTAGGTCCCGTCCCAGCCGGGGTGTCTGGCACCGTGAGAGCAGAGTGGCCCCAGTGTGTGGACTTGAATAAACAAGCAGGAAGCCCAAACTTCAGTGAGGAGAAGAGAGACCTCAAGGTAAAGGAAAGCCACCACAACCATTCAAAAACTCTAAAATATTTATGCAACTCAAACCAGGGTGACGAATTTTGTCACTGGGGCCAGTACTGCCGAAGAAGTTAAACTAGCCCTAGCTCGGGTGAAAAGTCTAGGGAAGATCCCAGACCCTAGCGAACATTGCTTCGCAATCTCCATAAACTCAACTCCAAGAAAAAAAAATCCTCAACAAGAAACATCACTTTCCCTAGCACTCTGCACGCAGAGCCACAGTGCGTGCCTAGCGGTGGAAAGCGGCCCCCCCATTCAGCGAAGCCTTCGCGGGTGCGGAAGACCGCGTTCCCTCTAACCCCGCTCTCCAAGGTTCCAGCCAGAGGTCGCGGCCGCTCACCTCCAGGCGCGTCCCAGTCCGCGCGCAGTCCACCTCGGGGCGGTCTGAGGAGGGCCCGCTCAGTCCCCGGCCTTGTCCCCCGCCCCTCACCCACCTGACTGGTCGCCGCTATAGTATTCTGAGTCCATGGCAGGCGGGCTCTCCGCGGGGAGTGTCCGTGCCCCGCGCCGCCCCCGTCACCTCCTTCCCGGTGGTGTGACCTCCGATGGCGCGGCTCAGTGCTCCGAGGCTCCCACGTAATCAGAGAGTTTGGAGAAAACGGGAAATGTTTAAAAAGCGGCGGCAAGACTGACGGTTTCAACCTGGAAACCGTCTCCGAAAGGGCCGTACCGAGAGGCCAGCAGGCGCGAGGGTCAAGGATCTACTTCCCAGAACCACCGCTGGGGCCAAAATGGCGACTAACCACGACCCCCAAAGGGGTGCAGTGCGCAGGCGCTGTCGTGCGTCAACGCGGCCAATGAGAAGACGTGACGGTAACCAAGCAAGGTTGGCCAAAATAGAGACAACTGGGAAAACCGAGAGGCAGTTCCGGTTTCGGTGGAGTACCTTACTTTAGCTTAGTTGTTTTTCGTGGAAGGGACATTACCTGCTTACTTCTGCGTCTGCACTTTCTTTGAGGAGCGTTTGGGCGACTGTTTCGAAAAATGAAGACACGCCAAAAACATGCCTGCCATCATTCAGCCTAATAAACTATCGTTCCCATCCTGCAGCGAGGAGCTTGATGCCCGCCCCAGGTCGTGGCGCGGCTTGCCTTGGGACTTGTAGTTCAAAGCCTGCGGCACTATGATGCATCACTGAAATGCTCAAAAGCGCTTCCTTACAAGGCATTTTACTTACTTTCTTTGTAAAATAATTACTTAATTTCCAAAGTAGGAACCCATTTGGTCAATAATGAGAAGTGCAGATCTTTGAATCCAGAAATAGCCCCTGATGAACCCTTGAGATTGACTTTGCACTTTACCCTGTAGAGTCCTATGCTCCAGAAAACGGTGGTTAGGAAACCTCACCTGTTTGTGTTCCTGGAATGGCTCACTGTAAGGAACCATCCCTCTGTATGGTTTAGATAAAACATACCTTCCCCTCCCCACCCCATTTAATGTATTACAAGACCAGTCAAAGACATTTTTCCCCTTTTGTCTGAGTCTGTTGATTAAGGACAATCCCAGACCTTCTAAATTCCCATTCATAATCTCAAGAATGATTTGCTGGGATTTGAATTCTTTGCCATTCTGAAACTAGCTCCATTCAGAGCTAAACATTTTCTGTTCACCTTACTGAAACTTCTGATTACAAAATAATGCCAATTGCGAATCATCCCACCTTCCTCTCCTAAAAAGCCTAAGACCAAACATCCTACCAAAACACTGGCCATATCTGGGATCCTACCCTATTGTAATACGCTAAATACAATCCATTTTCTTACTTGTTCAGTTTGTCTTGGTCAGAGAGGAGAGCATTTTTGCCTTCAGAAGCTGATCTCAGAGGACAGCCTTCAGGAGCTGTATAATTGAACAAATACGGCCCTTTGTTAGTACTACAGATATAAAACCCTTCTGTAGGCAGTCAGAATATCCTAGTGATTCCAGATCTGGACTCCTGAAAAGAATGTGTGAAAGGAAGAAAGGAGGAGCGATTTCTCTGGAAATTACCCCCCCTCCTTTTTTAAACGAGAGTTGTTGAATATTTCTTCTTTGGTGTAGCAGAATAGCTTTGAAACCCAAGTTGCCTTGCTTCTGCTACGGGAATAGCATTTCAGGCTGTCTTGAGACTACAAGAACAAAGAATTAGCAATATGTGGAACTAGAAATACAAAATTAAAAATTTTAGCATCTTTACATTTGACAGAAAAAACCCCAGTATCTAAACTCGCTTCTAAAGAGCGAATGAGATTATACCTGTATGAACAGGGAAGAACAAATAGGAAAGTTGAAGAAAAGGTTAAGTGGTAATGAACCAGTGTAAATCCTCCCTGTAATAACTCTTATAGTTTCATCAGAGATTTAAGACTAACAGACACAAACTGATTGGTTTATATAGACAATGCAATTGCAAAGAGATGATTGCTGAATTTTAACATGAAAGTAAGTGTCCTAATGTTTTGGAGAATGGAGAGATCAGTGTAGACTGATCATACCACAACGTGCTAGGGCTGCAAAGAAGCATCAGATCTAGTTTTTACACCCAAGAGGCCAACAATTTAGTGAGACAGGACACCCCTTTCAAATAAGCATAGACTGTGGCTGGGGATTTAGCTCAGCAGCATAAGCACCTGCCTTGCAAGTGTGAAGTTGTGAGTTTGATCCCTGGTACAAAAAAAAAAAGCATAGACTGAGTTAAAGAAGCATGCTTCTCAGTTAGGCACTGCTTCAGGAGGGTGCTCCAGAGCTCCTTTCCTCCAAAGACTAGTAGAAAACTTCTTGAACAGCATAGATGGGCCTTTCTGGTCTTGAATGCCCTCCCTTAAGGCCTCACTCTAGTCCCAGACCAACTGGCACATAGTGGTGATAAAGGTGAGGTGACCAGTAGGAACCATCCCACAGTGATACTAAGGACAGAAGAGGCCAGCTTGCGGCACTTCAAAACGCTTTCCCTCTTAACCCGTAGTCCAGAGATATAGCATTCTTGAGCCAGTTTAAAATGTATTGAGCCACCCTCCTGCAACACTGTGACATGCTGAACATGTCTAGGAGTGAAGGATCATACCGTACAGCAAGCAGCCTGGCACTGGCAGAGCTGTAGACTAGGGTCCCCAGACCCTAGGTCTAGCTCTTGGCGTATTGAGCTTGGTGAGCTAAGAGAAACTACCAGCTTTCTATGAGTCTGTTTCCCCATGTGTCAAATGAAGGGAGTGAATCAGAAGATTTCGGGGCCCCTCAGCTTCATTATTCCAAGTCAGAGGAGCCAAACCTCCAAATCTGGACCAGCTTTTTGTGCTTGAACCAGTAGGGGGCCCTCTAGGGGGAGAAAAAGATCAAGTGCAGCCTAAAGCCTGTTGGTCTGGCTTTGTTCATCCTCTGCATCCCAGGTTCACATTTCCATAGGCCACGGCGCCAGGATTTGTGCCAGCATGTCTGTTTGCAATTCTGAGAAATGGAAAGCCTAGTTATAATGAATAATAAATAACTAAACGTCAATACCACGGCACACCACACAGCTATTAATACATTGGAAATGTATTTTTATCTACTTATAGATGTTCAGAAAATAATGGTAAGTGAGAAAAAAGTAGTAGAAGACTGTCAATATATTAATTTTATTAATGTAAACAAAACCAAAACTGCAAACAAAAATCTAAGAATTCATTAAAGGACTTTCTAACAATGACTCAAAACCCATAAAAGTTTTAAAAATTTGACTATGTAAAACTTAAAACTTTAAAAGACAAGAATATATGCATGTAGAAGTAATACACAGGGTCAGGGATATAGCTCAGCAGCACAGCAACTGCCTGGCAGGCGCAAGGTCGTGAGTTTTAATTCCTGGTATCAAAAAACAAAACAAAACAGCACAATTAGTAATGTTGAAAAAATTAGAATACCTTAAAAACAATTTTTTGCAACTCATATCATAGACTAGTGATGGTGAACCTTTTAGAGCTTCAAATGATGCAAATAGCCTACTGCAGGAAGCATGCCATAGGTTCACTACCACTATTAGACCATTCTCTTTAATGAATATAAAGCCCCTAAAAATCAATGAAAAAAACTAATCACTCAAAATGGGCAAAGTATATGACAGTTCACAGAAAAAAATAGCTCTAACATACTTGAAAGATACTCATCTTAAAATTAAAGATGGGCTGGGGATTTAGCACAGGGGCATAAGCGCTTGCCTGGCAAGCATGAGGTCATGAGTTCAATCCCCAGTACAAAAAAAAAATTAAAGAAAAACATATTAAAATCATATTGAGATAACATAGTCTGCTGAAAAATATATACATCAGGAAAAGAAAAGCTTGTCTAGATATTTTAGTACTACATGTATTGAGACATTGTGAGAGTAATACAAGTTACCTTTGGTGTCTGCAATTACAAGAGATGCTCAAAGTGGTAGCCATTAGTTTCTAGACATTTATTAGTATGGTAAACTGTTGAGTATGTATACATTTTTTGAGCAAACTGTACAAAGCAACAAGTACCGAGTCCCCCCCACCCAAAATAGATATATACAGACTTCAGCAGTTCAGTCAGGCTTCCTTGATGGAGTCATGAAAAAAAGTCCTTCCATCGAGTGCTGGTGTGAATATATTAATATACCTCACCCCAGAAAGCAGTTTGAAAATATTTATAAAAAATTTCAAGTGGCCCTGAAGCAAGGCCAGCAGATTGCTGTAGCTGCTGATTTCACACAGGAGCCTAAAGAGAATTCTTTCTGTGGTCTGTTGGCCATTTCAGAACTTTGGAAATGGAATGGTCAATTCATCAGAAAGAAATAGCAGCTGAGTGTGGCAGACTTTTGGCGGCCCGCAGGAGAGAGATCCTGGCACCTTGGGACCTGCACTATGCGGTGACTCGGGGTGCCGGAAGAACAAAGAGCTCCTCCCCTCTCTGGGGGGTGGCTGTGAGCCTGCCAGTGCTTGGGCTGAGAATCAAACATCTCATGTCATGTTGTCCTGTCTCCCATCCCGTGTCGTCACCCCCTCCACCCGCGGTCCCCACCCCACCCCGTGCTTAGCAAGTAGGAGCCAGTGAACTGGACATCTTGTGAAAAGATTGGCTATGTTATTTAGTATGAACTCCCCGTATGCAAAGATATAACAACCATTTAGAAAAAAACAAGAGACAATATGACAGACAGTGAAGATCTCTGGTTGTCTAGCTTTGAAATTTATGCTTTCTTATGTCCTATTCTGTTCTGTTTTGTTGTGTTTAATTTTATCCCCTTTAAAATTAAAAAAAAATTTTTTTAAATTTTCAAATGGCCAGGTGTGGTGGTGGTACATGCCCATAATACCATCACTATGGAAACTGAAGCAAGGCATTTGTGACTTTGAGACCAGCCTGGGGTATATATAGTTTGAGGCCAGCATGAATTGTCTAGCAAGACTCTGTCTCAAAACAAACAAATTACAGATACACATGAAACAGCACTTTTATGTCAGCAAATGTACAACTATATCTGACCACATGTAAAACTGATGTACCTACAAAATTATTTATTGTAGCATTATTTGTATAGCAAACATTAAAAATAACTTAAATGGTCAAACAGAAACAATCACAAAATTGTTAAATTCATACAATAGAATATCATATAGCTGGGACAAAAATGAGGAAGCCATTTTATATATTGTTTTGGAAAGATTTCTGAGCCAAATAGAGTGAAAAATATAAAATGTAGAGCAATGTTATTTGATGGTAATCTGTTGTGAAAAGGTGATGATTTGGATTTTTAAATGTTCCCCAAAGCTCTGTATGCTAAAGCCTTGGTTGCCAGTCTGTGGCACCTATTGAGGTCCTTTCCTATCCTCACCATGGTCCAAGAAGTTTATATTTGTAATCCCATGAAAACATTATTGGAATTTTGGTGAGTTAATTCAAATCTGCCACCTGCAATGCAACTCACACAAGAATAAAGACACTAAGACATATTTATAGTTATGAGCAGCCATGGGGTCAAGAGTCTGGTCCAGGCAAGGGTTCATGGAACAAAGGCCTTGACCCAGGGCCTAACCCGCATTTTATTAATTTGTGAGGAAGAAGAAGCTGAAGGATGAGTGACTATGAGAATAGCGAGAATTATGTGAGTACTGAGCTAGCTAGGATGCCAGAAAGCACCTCTGCGATATGCAGAGAAGGATATGCAGAAAGACCAATCTGCATAACACAACTGAGGTGGCATTTAATGTTTAGAAGGCTGATGCTTCACTTGTGGTGTGCAAACCTTTTCTGCTCTGGGAAGTGATAGCCTCTTGAGGCTCAAAACAGTTGACAGCCCTAGAGCATTGGCTCTGTGTCCCGCTGGGCTCAACCAGTTAGGGAGATACTGAGACAGGGAAACAGAGGATTAGGCATCAGTACTTCAGGTGGCCCTATTTACATTGCTTATAGCCAATTAAAGGGAAAAGGAAATAGCTTAGCCAGCTCTGTATATATCAGTACATGGAGATAGGGCTCAGTTTAGCCAAAGGGGGCATTTTTTGCTACATTCTAATTGGACTTAGTACCCCTTGACTCCCCACAATTGCAGATATGTCTCTGTCTCTTTTTTCTCACTGTGGGTTGCATTGAAAGTGGTAGATTGGAATTTACTTGCCAGAATTTTAATAACTTTTCCCTGGGATTACAATGTGTGAATGCCAAACCTCAAGGAAACAGGCAATTATAGGGGTCTCCTATGTTGCTTGCTGTTAACTCTTGCACTCAAGTGATTGTCTTACATCATATCTGGGTTTACAAGTGTGAATCACTGTGTCTAGATAGATTCTTTAATGCATTTTTTTTTTACTTTGGAGTAATTTTAGATTTACAGAAAAATCTACAGAAATTTCAGAAAGTTTCTGTATGTTCCTCATCAACTTACCTGTTCTATTAACTTCTTACAATACCATTTTTTCATTATATTTTTCAAAGCTGAGAAATCAACATTGGTATATATTAGTGGTAGAACTTTAGACATTATTTAGCTTTCAGCAGTTTTCTATTAGCATCTTTCTTCTGTCCCAGGATCTCTTCTAGGGTACAACATTGCATTTAATCATCATGTCTCCTTGGTCTTTTCTAGTCTACAAAAGTTTATCCAGCTTACACTGTTTATCATGATGACTTATCATAGATGATGTTAAACTTGATCATTAGGTGTGTTGGTCTGCTAGTGCTGCCACAAGAAATACCACACCTTGGGTGACTTGAGGATAGAAATTTATTTCTGGAGACTAGAAGTCCAGGATAAGTATGTGAGCAATGTTGGCCTTTTCGGAGGCCTCTTTCCTTAGTGTGTAGAAGGACACCTTCTCCCCGTGTCTCCCCATGGTTTCTGTGTGTTCGTGTCCCAATCTCTTCTTATAAAGACACCAATAAGACTGAATTAGGGCCCACTCTGTAACCTCATTTGACCTTAACCACCCGATTAATTTATCTCCAAATACATTCCCATTCTGAGGCCCTGGAAGTTAGGGCTTTAATACATAAATTAGGGAAGGGACACATTCACCCTATGACACTTGATTAGACACTTGATAGTGTCTTCTAGTTTTCAGCAAGATGAAGTTAACTATGTTTCTCTTTCCAAACTCTATTCTTTAGAAATGACTCACAAGTCCAGCCCACAAGAGATATGGAATAGTCTGGTTAAATTTTCCAGGACTCCCTGAGAAATCTTCCCAGGAGACTATGCTGAGAACACCCAGGTGGAAAGACTGAATGTGGATCTCCTCAGTCTCCTTGGCTACTCACGATGGTTTGTGGTGGAACAAGGCTCAGTAAATGGTCACTGGACATATGACTGACTGATGGATCAGAGACAGGTTCTACAGTGGTCACCTTGAGGCCCTGAATGTCCTTCTGACTCCACCAGACTATTTGAAGACAGTTTTGAGAGCTAGGTTTCTCAGGAGCTGCAAATACAGGAAGATAAGAGAAAACTCAGAAATAACATGGTTATAATCTACGTGAGATTACGCAGAAATAAAAATTATTCAAACTACTTTAAAGAAGCAGTGTTTTCATGGACAGTTTGACACTTTTCCACCACACTGGATGGTAAATGCATACCCGCACCAGAGCAAATCCTTTCCTTTCTTGCCCTGCCCTGCCCTGCCCTGCCCTGCCCGCTTAGCTGCCAGCTAACCTGCAATAACCTTGGTCAGCAACAGGGTATGGACAATGCTGTCCCTGACCACAAAGGGCCTGAAGTTATGCCGGATCTGTAAGCTAATCCTCCTGAAGCAACTGTGGTTGAGTTGATGTAATTTCTGGATGCTCATTCATTTCTCAACTTTATGGGTTTGAATTCTGTCTCTGTCATTTACTAGCTGTGTGATTTTGAGCAACTTTTTAAAACCTCTCTGTGCTTCCCTTCATCATCTATAAATTGGGAATAACAGTATTATTTATCTCAGATTATAAAGATTATTTGTGTTAATATGTATAAACAGTGATTCATAGAACATAATATATTTATGTTAGTATTATCATTATATATTTACTCTGAAGATACAAAAGAGTCTAACACATGAGTCCTATGTTAGTCTGTTATCTGTTGCCATATATGTGAGACTGAATACCTTGCAGGGGAAAAGAGCTCTACTTAGTTCAGTTTGGGAGGTTCAGGAGCATGGTGCTGGTGTCAGCGGGACACTGGTAAGTCTTACGGCATGTGGCATGATGGAGCAAGCATGAGAGAAGACATAGCAAGACAGGAGGCTACAGGGTATAATGTGGAGTCCTGCTGTTCCAAAACAAACCTCTCCTGAAAACTAACCAGGGTCTGTGGCAGTCACCCCCAGTGACCTGACCTCTCACTAGGCCTCACCTCTTGAGGATTCCACCTCCTCCTCAACACCACCATCCTGGGGACCAAGCCTCCAACTCATTAACCCTTTGGGGGACAAATTACATTCAAGCCAGAGCATTTCCTGTCTTTAAGAAGTTTACAATCCACCAAGAAATCCTAATCTGAAAAAAAATACACACACAAAAGTGCATTATATGATGTGGGTGACACACACAATAGGAATTAGAAAGCGTGTGAGGCTAGAATGAACTGTAGAGTCAGGGCTGGTTTCCTGGGAAAGGCCATTTGACCTGGTCTTTGAAGAACAAGGTGAATGGAAGAGGGATTCTAATCTACATGGTTTGGATCTGAAATGTTCCCCCAAAAGCTCTGGTGTTGAAGGATTGGTCTCTAGTGCCGCGGTGCTCAGAGGCAGGGCTTTGGGGAGGTGATCAGATTATGAGGACTCAGACCCAGAGAATGAATTAATCCATTCACGAATTATGGTTTAAAGGATTTCAGTGGAAGGACTTTGTTAGAAAAGCAAGTCCTCTCTTTTTGCATCCTGCCTGCCAGAACAGCTTTCTTCTACCACGCTGTGTTCCCACCTTACCACAGGCTCGAAAGCAAACAGGCCGTGCAACCATGGACTGGAACCTCTCAACCCATGAGCCAAAATAAATCTTTCCTCATTTTAAGTTGATTTTCTCAAATAGATTGTCACAACAATGGAAACTTAACACATATGTTAATCAGAGTAGGCTAACTACCTGCCATATAGTTATATTGCTGATATTATAATAACAACAACAAATTTTGGTGGCTTGGTACAATAAAAATTTATTTTTTTGTCAGTAGGCTGTGGCATCAGTGAATGTAGTAGCACTCTTCTCTTTGCAGTCAGTCGAGGGGTCTAACTCTTTCTATTCTGTGTCTCTACAATTCCCCTAGGGTTCAGAATCCACTGCTGGGTGCTCTGTGGTATGTGGGAAAAGAGAGTGCAGGTTGGCATAAAAGGTTTCAATGGCTCAGCCTGGAAGTGTAGTTGCTTTGTTTTGAATATGGTTGTCTCCTCTGAAACCCATGTTGACATTTTGATTGCCTTTGTATTGGCAGACGGGGCTTTTAAGAGATAACTCGGTTTATAAAAGGAATCGATGCTTTCCCACCACAACACGTTGTTATGAAGCAAGTCCGCCCCTGAAGTTTGTCTCTTCTGCATGTGCTTGCTTACGCTTTGGCCTTCCACCATGACTTGAAGTCCTTGGCAGACACCACTGCTATGCCCTCCTGCTTCCCAGGCTCCAGATCTGTGAGCCAAGACAAACTTCTTTCCTTTAAAAATTATCCAATCTCAGGTATTCAATTATAGCAACAGAAAACAGACCAGCAAGTATATCAGTTATCCTCATTCCATGGCTACTCCTAATTGAGTGAGATTGGGAAGAATATTCTAGCTGTAGAAACAGAAGGAAAAGGAAATTGACTTTGGTGTATGTGGAGGACTCCAGCAGGGGTAAGAAGTCTATCTCAGTGCCTCTTTTCCCAGAAATGATGCTCTTATCAATAAGCCTTAGCTCCTTACTTTTAATCTCTTCCAAGGGCTACATGGCTGTTATCACCATCATAATCAGCATCATTTGGCTAGTTTTGGTACATGGTGATAAACACCATCAACAGTGAGCCTTTTCCTGCAGGGCTGAATCTGTGGATACTACCTGGCCCAGCAGGACTTTGTATCTCAGCTCTGCCTGGCCCAGGAACACCTATCTCTGCTGATCCAGGAAGATGAAGCTCTTTGGCCTGTGTGAGTCATGTTTTTGGTATGTTGGAAGCAAGAATCTCTAAGAAGCACAGGTCCAAACTCCATCTCACACTTTCCCTCTGTGCCATATCTTCCTGCCATTCAAGGAGGCCAAGGGCAAGGTCACCGCTTCCAGGAGGGTATTTGTGCTGCCTCCTTTTTGCCCCAGCCTCCATCCTTCGTTACACCCGGGCCCATGATGTATACACGAGCTCCCAACTAGAAGTAACCTTTGTTTTGTACCAGGGATCAAACTCACGACTCGTGCTTGCCAAGCAGGTGCTCTGTCATTGATCCTGTGCCACTGAGCTACATCCCTGGCCCTCCCAGCCCTTTTTATTTTACTAAGTTGTCGAAGGGAACCCCAAACTTGCAATCCTGCTGCCACAGCCTTGCAAGTACCTGGGACTGCTGGTGAGCACCACTGTTGTGACTCTTGAGATGTTACTCAGGAGACATTTAGTATAATGATGTCTGAAGACATGTAGCTTTGTCACGGCTGCGCAGGGCACAGTAGTGAGTAGAGGCCAGGGATGCTGCTAAACATCCTGCAGCACCTAAGACAGCTCCTCCTTTCATTTTTTTAATGAAAACAAAATTTCATAACCACACAAAAAAAGAATAATAGTTATATATTATCTTGTATATCATTATCTTCAAAGTAGTTACTCAGAGTGCAAGAATTGAATCAAAAGGATTCTTATAAAAATAATGTAGAGCTTTCTTTTCTTTTTTTTAATTTTAAAGAGAATAAAACAAAAGAGGGCAGAACAAAGCAGATCAGAACAGAACAACATAAGCAACACAGCACTTTATAATAAGACAACCGGACATCAACAGTAGCTATCACAATATCTCTTTCTCTGCTATAGTTGAGCATAGTTTCAAATACAATAATATCAAACATAACAAAATAGTATAAAACCATTCAAAATAATGAAAGAATTACAGGGCATTCTGATCCAAATAACAGAGAATGATCAATGGCTACTATAATATCTCATTTTCAATAAAAAATTTGTTTATACTATCACATATATTAAAATTCCAATAAGACATAACATGACAGAACCGATGGTAACAGAAGAATAGAAGCATGGTAGGACTTCTAAGCAAGATGCTATTGAATCAGCAATGGCTGCCATAATGTTTTGTTTTCTTCAAAACAGCTGTTCCTACCATCACACATAATAAAGTCAAACAAAACGGAATAAAACCATTCCAACTGATGAATGAAAACATTGAAAGGCTTCAAAGCAATGAAATGGGGAATCATGATTACCATAAAACCTTATATACTTTTACCAACTCTCATAATAGGGAGACTATACGGTATTTACACATGTGAGTTTGGTTTATTTCGCTTCTGAGTATGGTCTCAAGTTGTGTCGATTTATTTATAAATATCTCAATGTGATTCATTCTTTATAGCTGAGTAGTACTCCATTGTATAAAAATACCACAACTTTTTTATCCCTTCCTCAGTTGATGGCACTTAGGTTGTTTCCAAGATCTGGCTATTACAAATTGCACTGCTATAAACATGGGTGCACATATATCACTGTGGTACGATGTTTTCAGTTCTTCTGGGAATATGCCTAGAAGTGGAATAGCTGGGTCAAATGGGACTTCCATACCCAGCTTTTTGAGGAATCTCCAGACTGACCTCCACAGTGGTTGCACCAGTCTACACTCCCACCAACAGTGCAGAAGAGTTCCTTTTTCCCCACA